>JAOWBL010016013.1:0-22859 GCA_028564865.1 Zenarchopterus dispar | reverse complement strand
TTGTTCTTTACTAGCCATGACAAATCTATCTAAGAGGTATAAAGTCATTTATCATGCTTATTTATTATTCATTGTTGCTAAATTACTTGCATGCACCTTTTTTTCTCTTTTTGAATTTTTAACCTTTAGTCCCACCAGACGTGGGAGTACCGTCATCTGGCTGTTATGAATCATGTCTGCCATCACCTGTATTCTCTGCTGAACTCGATTCTGCAGTCACACGGTGACTTTTTAATCCCTCTGTGCTTAATGATGCACTGTTATGCTCATTCAGATACGATAACAATGTTCAACAAGTTGTCTCCTTTTAAAAAGAACATGAGGCGGATCTGATATTGCACTCGTAATCGTTTCAAAGCTAAGCTACAAAGTCATGCAAAAGTTAATGGAAAATGGCCTTTTTATGTTTTACTCAGTTTTCTTCCTTTTCAGTGATGGGAGGTAAATTTCCCCCACAGTCTCAAACAAGTGTGGCGAGGTCAGTCAAAGATTGAGCTCATCCTCTATCCTCAGTTAACCTCAAATGTGGATGGTTATCATTCCCTTGGAACGCATAAAGGCTGTTTAGCAGATTTGTTCATATGCAGTAATAATCTCAAAGACATGGAAATGGTATTCATGATGTAAGACTGGATTATTTGTTCACTCAGTGAGCTGGATGGGGAAATAATGGTTTATTACTGTAGCAACAGGTTTGTGTATGTAAGAAAATGACTGGCCTCTCTCCCAATCACGTCAGTATGTAAAGTCTCATTTAATTTGTGTCTCACACAAATAAGGACAGTTTTGTGACACATAAACAACTCCATCACTGGATACAACCCCAAATCAGAAAAACATGTGGGAAAAAAACACAACAAAAAACAGTGATTTGTTCATTTAGTTTGACTTTCATTTCATTGCAAGCACTATGAACTAGATTTCAAAATGAACCTAATATGATAACTTATGTACAAGCATCACCGGGAGGTGAACCCAGGTCTCGTGAATGACAGTTGCAGCTTTTCCTCATGTATTGGTAAATACTCATTTTTCAACAGTTTCCATGTTAAAATTATCTTTATGTAGTTATTTTTGTGCCTTTTTACATGTAATAAAAGAAATGTCATGAAGCAACAATTTCCCAAACCACCATGAGACTGTCTGTCTGGAATTAAACCATTATTCAATGCATCAAACATTTCCTTAACTAACTACAGTGTTTTGTGCCTTTTTTAAATCAATAAATCACCCTTTCTGGCCCACCCAAGAGTCATAAAAAGTCAAATCCAAAACCTAATGATGTCTCATTATCTATTGCCCTCTCTTGAGTGGAAGAAGGTGAGCAATGACAACCATAAGTTTTAGCCTCTTGCCACTGCGTTCTCATTTTACTCCCTCATCAGTGATGTTTTATTCTTTCATCACTTTCTCTACCGCTCAATGGCTCGCCTTTCTTTTTGTCCTTCATTTTTTTCCATTATTATTTCACATCATTTCTCATCATCTGTTCTGTGACTCCTCTATAAACCCTCTCTTTCATTGGTGATTAGAGAATGATCATTTGAACCTGAACGGATGAGGTGATTCTCTGGCCCGTCAAAGCTAAACTCATTATCCGAGCTGCCGGTGAACGACCTGGCATGCGCTGCTTTGAATGATGTTATGGATGGTAGAAATCAAAGGAAGTATGGCTAAGAAAGTGTGTGTTGAGATTGTTTGTTTATTTAAAAAGAGATTTGGCCATTTAGTTATAGTGGCAATCAGTATACTGGATTAAATCCCATGGAGGCCATTTGGATTCAAAGAAGGATTCCTCCTAGCATGAACATTGATGCATGCTTCATGCCGAGCACAAAATAAGAGCTCTTAATCTCTCTCTATCAGTTAATCAACAAGGGTCAGAGACTGCTGCTTAGGTTCAGTAACATCTACCTAGATCAATATAGCAACAATAATGGGCTGAATTACTGTGTTTGTTCTGTTTTAAGGGAGACTAAGTTCCCATTAAAATGCCACAAAGATCCTGCTCTGCAACACAACAGAGACTGACAGAGACTGGGCACTGCAGTGGTTCTGGCAGCTGAATTTTGCTGCTAGTTGGACATGATATCTGGCACCAAATGTGCCATCTGTGCAGCAAAACATCACATGCTCTCTGACCACATTAACACAAAGCTCACAAACCCAGCCTTTACTCTGCTAAAGACAAAGCTGATAATTAAAGAGGGTGGGGGAAAAACTACCATGTCAGCAATAAAATTAGGAGATAATTGCATTTAAAAGCTAATTGTGCTTCATTACAAGCTGGAGTCTAAGGGCCTGCTTTGCCGATTTAGCAGTAACTCCCAGAGTCAACCACTGATATCTTATTCCACGGTGACTTGTGAGAGGACAAAAAGTTACCGAGCTCAGCACAGGAGGGAATCTGGAGTGATAATAGTCACTTTTTTTCTTTGATAAGAGTGTTTAAGGATGCCATATAAACAGCAACTGTTGCAGATGTTGACAGTTTCCACTGTAGCGTCGCTTTTAGAGGAGAGTATGGTGGCAGAAGATCACTAAAGCAGTGAACAACAGAAAACATGAGAAGGCATCGTTACGGGCCAGTTGAGTGGATGAGGTGTCATCTGTTAACATTCACATCAGGAATGATTCATGGTTGGTTATGACAAAAGATTTCTGCATCTAAAAGCTCACATTGTAAAAGAAAAACTAAAATCTCAGCCCAGAATAAGTTGGAATAATAAAGAAAATGTTAGATAAAAACATTCAGTTTGACTTATCTTTGCAGATATATGAACCCAAGATATTTCATTTTTATTTTCCCTTCAACTTTATTCCAATTCTCAAATTTGCATTCATTTCAGGCCTGCATCATATTCCAAAAAAAGTTGATAAAAGTGCAACTTAGCACTGAGAAGAAGGTGAAAGAAAAAGATAAGGATGTTATTTAACACAGGCGTCAGAAGGCGATTGGTGATTGATCAGGCTGGAGAGCGTCATGAACTGTTATTCATCAGTAGCTGATATCATCACATGGGCAAAGAATTACTTTGAGAAACCTTTTGTCAAGCACTACAATGGAGAGCTACATTCACAAATGCAACCTAAAATGTTACTACTCTAAAAATAAGATGTGTTAATCTTGTCCAGATGCAGCATCAATGTGTCTAAGCTGTAGGGATTTAGGACTGACCATCTTTTGTTGGAAGAAATGGGTGCTAAGTGCTTTGGGCCCAAGTCTAAAAGGGACCTGCTAGACAGTTATTTCTTTAAAGTCCACAAGCCAGAGTCTGTGATGATATGATACCAGTGGTCTTGGGAAAAGGTACACATCTGCAATGGCAGCAGTAATGCAGAAGGGTACACAGAGATTTTACAGCAACATCTGGTGCCTTCAAGAGGCTATCCTTTCCAGGAGCTTCCGTGCGTTCTTTTCAGCAACACAATTTTACACATTACAAAGGTATTACTGAGGAACAAGAGGGTTGAGGTTCTGGACTGACTTCCCAGCTGTTCTGAACCATCCTCTTGAGAGAATCAATAAAGAACTTTGAAACACAAAACAACAAACCTGAACTGTTGCACACCTTGAGAGGTGTTTGTTTGCAGAAAGAACATAGACACAAAATAACTGAAACTCTTCAACATGTGCTGCCTTCAATGCCAGAAGGTCTTTTAAGTGTTGATAAGGAATGGCAACATTACGGCGTGGTAAAAAGCTTTAATATACTGACTTTTTTGGAATTTGATACAGCCCTGACATGCAAAAAACAGATTTAAATTGACAAATAAAATGAAGTAGACATATAATATCTTGGGTTCTTGTAGTCTATGAAAGCATAAAAGTCAGAGTAATATTTGCATTTTCCATATTGTTCCAACTTCTTTTGATTTGTGCAAGTTTGACTAATATATAAACAGACACATAAACTTCAATAAGTTCAGATTTGTGCTGACAAGTGCTCTGAAAATGGCACTGCACAATTTTTTTAACCAGCTGATAAAATGAAACTTCTTTATTTGTGCAGGCAGAGACAGCAAATTGTTGTCAGTAACAGATTATTTATTTAACACCAAACCTTTTATTATTCATTTATAAGTAACATCTAATACAAAGACATGTGGCTTTTAAATGAGAATAAAATGTTATGCCTGATAATAAATCCAGGAAAATCTCAAATATGTATTGTACCATTTTTCCTCTCTTGCTTGTGGCTCAGCATGTCCTTTTGGTGCTAAATATGTGTCAGCCAGTCTCCAGGTCCATTACCATCACTTGTGTCCTCCCTCACTATTCAAGGGCCAGTCACAACTGATGGAGGAATCCACGGAGGCATCCAAATCCAGCAATTCCTGCAGGCCTTTGGCCTGCCCTCCAACCCTCACTCTCACCAATTAAGAGGGTGTGGTAAGCCTCCCCGATCTTGACACTTCATGTCTCTCTGCTTTAATTATGTGCGAGTCCCTGAAGGCCACAAGGAGGACAGAGCCCAATTAGTTAGCAGAGACAGAGGGCGGTGGATGATGCCACGCACATCCACATCGGTACGAGAGAGCCAAGCGGACAGCTCAGCTGTGAGCAAAACCGAACATCTTGAGCGGGGTGAAGGATGGGGAGGAGCACTGTGATGAAAAAGAGATGACAGACTGGACGAAATGTGGTGAAAATAAATAGGGCAACCCCTTATCAATTACTGTGACCTCTAATGATCACTCAAAAAATTTCTCATTTCCTTTAACTGCTCATCTTTAACGCTGTGTTAGTTTTTCTCTTTATTCCAGCAGTCTCTAAAGAGAAATGCCATCTCCTTCTTCTCTCGCTACCACTTCTATATTTCCATGTGTGCTGCGCCCACACATGTCAACCCGTTTTTGTTCTGGATATAATGTACACTAAGTGTAAATGAAACACAGTAAACAACCTGTAAATCTGGACAACTTTTTGTTTGCAGAATTGGCAAAATTTGCACAGCTTGTTTAACTTTTGCCTGACATGATTAATCTCCTGCTACATACTGATGCACTTAAATAAGCTCACACCTGCAGCTTCTTTGAGAGAGACTGTCAGTCATAAAAAAAAGTGTGCAGCAGCTGCTCTTGATGTCTGCACAGAAACACTGATTTAAGTCCTCCAAGATCCTGTCGCAAAAGTGCTGAGGAGTATGTGAAGGATGCAGCTTTTGGGGAGAGTTAAGTCAGATGAGAGGGAGCTCTCATTAGATCTAAAGAAAGACTTTATCCCAGAGGGGCAATGACACCGTTATCAGGTGTGAGGCAAACATGTTGGCAGCAAAATCCTCTTTGTGCTGTAAAATCTGGACAATCCACTCATCAGAGAGCTCCCTTCTGGCGAGGTGCTTTTTTAGCCTTTTGAAGATTTAAACACAAAAACACACACACACAAGCTCCTCGGTCACATAGATAACATATGAAACCTGGAAATTCAATTTATCTACACACCAACCAACTCAAGGACATTGAGACAAATGGTTAATAAGGGTCATTGTTCTGTTATGACCACAAAGGATGGGGGGGGTGGGACTATTTGGGGGGATTTCATCTGATGCACCACTGGGTAAACTCTTGGCTTCTTGCTGACTGCTGCAGAAACACAAAGTCAGGGTCAAGGCTATAAGGGGGCATTGTGATGCTGCTGTTAACACTAAGATAAAGAGAAAATAAGATAGCAGAAATCCAGTAAGGCAGATTATAAAGAAAATGCAATAAGTGGTCTAGAGGGAGTCTTGAAGGTCTGCATATAATCTGCATTATTAAGGCGCTAACATTTTCAAGAGCTCAGATCTCCAGCTTTACAAAGGTCTTCTCATTGTCATTGTTTTGGACAGTTTCCCCGTTAAAAATCAGACAAAGCAATGTTTATTTTCCACATGAGTGAAAGCTGTCTCTCCAGGTTCAACAGCCTGAGAAGACTGACCTTCTTGTCAGAGCTGCTGTCACATTTTCAATGAAATAAGAGTTTCATCACCAAGGATACTGCCTGTTTTAGTCTGTGGATTAACATGGAGGAAAAACAATCTAATTGGACTTCTGAATATGATTTTGGTTTGTTTTGTCTTTGGGTCTTGAGTCCTGATGATGCATGTAAATTACGTTCTGTTGATATTTTGTCTCTCTTCTCTTTATCTTTCTGCAATACTGTTTTATTAGAATAACGTTTTTTTGTTGCTTCTGCTAGCCGTTACCGCTGTCTGTTTTACCTGCAGCTTCACTTTTCCTGCTGTTTCTCCTGTTGCAGCCTCAGCAGTCTGCCCATTTTAGTTGCTGCAGATAAGTGGTTCAAAGAGAAAAGCTAAATGTTTAAGACCATTAATCAATAACCTATCTTTGTCTTAAATTGGGACAGGCCTAGTTTCAGCTGCAACACTGGACCAAAGTTGTTCATTATGCGAAGCTTGTATGTCAAAGTGAATGATGATCAACAGGACAGAAAGACAGCAGGCTTGTTCAAGTCTTGACTCCGAGTAACCTTCCTTTATTTGAGCAGCTGCGCAGAAACACGAGCTGTGACATGGAAGGTGTCTTCTCAGTTGTCTTGATTTTATCTATCTATTTGATCGAAATTTCAAAAATACTACATTTTTTTTATGCCTGTTGCTTTTATCAAGACTTGGCACCAGCTCTTTGAAAAACTGGTGTTATGCTGGCATCTAAACGCTGCTGGGGCAGCAAACAAGAACAGTGCAACTGCCATATTTAAACAACTGCCTTGGCTTTAGTTTGACGAGTTGAGAAGTGGCGAGTTGAGTGAGAAAAGATTCGATTCCAAAATGAACCAGCAATGGAGTTAAAAGGAAGACTTCTGTCTTCTTGGACTGTGACCTGCATTGGTGACATCACAAATGACGTAGGGTTGTGATTCTCCATCCAGTGGAAAAGCAAGCCACTTCTTTGTAGAACTTGTTTAGAACCGACTCTAACACCGGTCTAGCACCAGCACCAACTTTGAGTTGGTGGAAAAGCTCCATGGGTTTGTTGGGTAATGCAATGTAAATCTTCTGTTTCTTTGTTTGCTCAGGTAAAAGCACCATGTTTAGCTTCTCCTCTACTCAAAAAAAAAAAAAACAAGGCTCCCTTTACATTTTTTTTTCTGCGAACAACCCAATGTGTTAATAGAGAAAAACAGAAGCTGACAAAGACCATGAATGTTGGGAATTTTGAAATTATTCAGTCATATCTGTTTGTCAAAATGAAGTATCACAGTCATTGTTTATCTCATCAGATAGTCTTCCCTTCGCAGAGAAAGAGAAAATAGGAATTTAAAAGAAACACAGTGTCCACTGATGGAATAAACAATGATAAATATCTGGGAAACTTTTTCCTGATGAAACTTTGGAGATAGAGGCAGCTCATGAGAGACAAGGGTTTTAAAGCAGATGCTTGACAGGTTAATCAACAGACTTGAGGCAACATTTGAATTAATACTAACTGTACTTTCCTTTATGTTTACTTTCCTTTAATGGCTCTATGTAGGCTGTGTTGTAAAAGTGACCTCCACCACCTCTAGGGGACCTAAAAGTGCTTAAAAAGAAAAAAAAAAGCTCCCTTGTGTTGCTTTAAAGGGAAATCCAACAATAAATCTTAAATACTGCTTGTATTTTCATACTTATTGTGTTAGTAAAACATGCTGAACTGCCATTTGTATGAGATGTGCTCTATAAATAGACTTTCTCAGTTAATTGATGTATTGCCTTGTGGGATCAGCACTGATATCAGCAGAGGATTTTTGTGATTATTTCCAGGATCAAATAGTTTTGGGTAAACATGTCTAGTATTTGAAATTCACCTGCTACTGTGTCAGCTGGTCATCAAGTCCAGATGTAAAGGCTCCAGTTGGTCACTACAAATGGCAAATGTTTGTAGTAAACATTTTGATATGGATAACCATTGTTTGTATAAAAAATGGATAAATCACATACCAAAATGCCTTTCTTGATGGATACCTTTGTGCCACCCTTAGAGAGACCTCTTGTGTACTTTGTGAAGGAAATTTTATTTGCTAAACTTAATCCTCCCATGGCTTTTTAAATGTTCTCTTTCCTCATCTTCTCTATAATTTATTTGAGCTCTACATCTGGCTCAAATAAATAGGTAATCATATTCAAATGGTCCATTCAAATGATCATAAATCTGCTAAATATTCAGTCCTGGGAATAAATCAGACTTTGCATTTCCTTTACATCTGAGGCTGTAGTGGCAATACAGTGTAAATGGAAGCAGTCTGATTTTTAATTTTGTAAATGGCACATGGCATGGCTTCCTGTGCAAATAAGCTGAAAAGAAGGATACAGCTGATATGGGAAAAATAAAAGGAAATGTATTTCAAATAAATGACCCAGCTAAGACAGGAAAATGAAAATAAAATGAGAAAAGTCCACTTTTGTAGGCATTCTGTGATGTTGTTAGACACAATCCAATATTCGAATGCCAATTTCTATGATCCAGCTGCTAAAACTTTGCCATTGAGAAGTGGGAAAAATGTGTCCTTACTCACATTTTCCCAATTTCTCATATTATGTGCATTTTGATATTTCATAAGCAGATGAAACAAGGCCAATGAAGGTTTCAGAATAAAACCTTGGAAATATACATTCCAAACATATAAAGAAAAACTATTTACTTTTTCTCATTTGTGTGTTAAGCTTCAGGTAAAAATTAGAGAACATGACATATAAGAACAGATTTTAATGAGGTAACCTATATCGATATGTAGAGACTCTTTTAATCTTGTGTTTTTAGCGTAAAAAGACAATAAAATTCATTTCATAACATTTGGTCTTCATATTAAGCAAATATATGCACATTATAATCACCTAGTTATACTGTATTTAGGAAACATGATTTCTTAATTGTGGTTTACACACTAAAATTACCAGGTTAGTTTGGTTTGGGTACCGAAACTGCTCGGTCAGTATTTGGAAGAGATTATAGTCAGATTTTAAAATAAAATCTTTTCATAATATCATAATGCTTGAGAGACAGGGTGCAGGGGTCTTGATGAAATAACTGTATATTTTGTTGTTTGAGTGAGTGATGGAGCCCTTAGAAAATGACCATGGCAAGCAACTTTGTTATCAAAGGCATCAAGCTGTGCTTAGAAAACATTCTCCACACCACTCAATCTTCGCTATCAGGCTTTGCTGTTTGCAGAAGGCAGATGAATAAAGTGGATTCACGGTATTCATATCAAAGTTTGATTATCTGCTTGTCACAGAAGTTGAGATTCTTCAGCTGTCAGGGTTTGGTGAACCTCAACAAAAGCCTCTGATTTCTGTATGTTGCTGAATGTAAAAGCCGACAATGTCTTCTGCATTTGTAATCTCCTTCGGGGATAGGTGCACCCGGCATGCTTTAACCTCCCCACAGTCACAAAGACAGTTTATCTGAGTTACTGTATTCTTGATGTTGGCGTGAACTAATCTGATCATGTTTGTCTGATCTCTTTCCCCAAAAAAGCTTTTTTTTTTTTTGTCTTTTTTTCTTTTTTTCTTTTTTTGAGTAAGCTGGGGATGGTCCATCTGATTGCCAGGCTTGTTCATTCCTGCCATTTGTCCATTTTTGTATTAACAGGGATTAGACAGTCAGCTTCTGTTGAGACACTGTCCCGTGTTCAAATCATGGGTTTCGAAACCATTTTTCAAACACTGGACAGACCTTTGTGGATTGGCTTGTCTGAACGGGCTCTTCTGCATTGGCTTCACTTTTTTTTTTTTTTTTTTTTGACTGTTTGAAGCTTCTACACATACTATTTAATCTATTACCAATTGATCTGTGGCCTGGCATCACCATTCAGAAAAAAAAAGAAAAAAATCAGAGCCACTGTTGCCATACTATTCCCTGTTCTGATGTTTTGATAGGAACAGCAGCTGAAACTCGAGACCTGTATCTGTATGATTTGTTATGCCTTCCTGCCACATGTTGGCTTTTTTTCAGATTGCATGGATGACAAATAGTACATGTGTTACCAATAAAGTGCTCTGTGAGTGGATATACTTGGTGTACAGTGTTTACAGTAGCTCACAGGTCTTTCTTTGTCTTCAATTACAGCTGACATGCTTACATGTTGATATTTTGTCATCTTAAGTGCAAACATATGTCAGAGCAGCTCCAGCGTCTGCATGCTTCCCTAAAACACACAAAGCGTACTCGAGGTTTCTGCTGAAGGCATATTTTCCCTGGACGGCTTTTCATAGCACCTTGCATTGTATGAGGAGACAGAGAAGAGAGGATGGTATTGTAAATAAATAAATGCGACCTTTGAAAATCCAGTTCTTGAAACTGAACTGGTGTGTGCACAGGTATCTGTCTGAAGTCAGTGCAGCTCATGGAAAAGCATCAGCAGCATCCTTTCATCACAGCAAAAATAAGTTTTCCTCATTTACTGAGATTTTTTATTTTATATTTCAAGCAAAATTTTCTTTAAATGACTTCTTACAAAATGGAAAAAAAAAAGATTAATAACAGCTTGGTGGACACGACAAAAGATATTACTGAAAGTGAGCATTGTGAAAGAAGAGGACTGGAGATTTCCTTTGGCTTTTATCAACTGTATTCTGGTCTTTAGACTTATCATAGGTAGAACATATGATATAACAAACCTGAAACAGCAGACAAAAAAGTGTCAAGTGAAGCAGTACAGCGAGATGTTGAGAGTGTCACAAACATTTCATCATGCCACAGCAAATTTTCTCACCAATACCAGTTTTCTTTGCAGTTTGTTTGATCTCTGTTTTTGTTCATATAGAATCTGAATAATTTTGTCATGGTTTTTCTTAAGTCTGTGAGGTAACCTGCAATAAAAAGACAGACGTGGCAGCAGTCACTTTGTACTAAGCGACAGTTACTCAAGCCAGAGCTGTAATCTGAGATTTCTAAAGACACGAGTGTGAACAGGAAGAGGACTGAAGATCTGAAGTAGGCCTGCAGGAGAACTGGATCATTTATTTAAATTAACTCACAATGAGAAAGCTAAAAGTAACTGATTATCTTTTGGGCTCCTTAAAGCTAAGCAAAAGATGAACTGAGTTCAGTTCTGTCAAAAAGAAGCATATATGAAGGGTAGCCTACTGGTTACAGAGATGAGCTTGAGCATGGCAGTTCCAGGTTCAATCCCCTAGGTTGGTAACTAGGATGGGCTACTCTTGGCCCCTAAGCAAGGCCATTAATCCCCAACTGCTCCCTGGGCAGGTATCACCCCACTACTACTAGTGAAGGGTTAAAAGTAGAGGGCTATGCAATTTCCACACTGCAGGACTAACAACAGTTTTGAAATTTTATTTTTATTGAAAAAAATATGCCAACTCCTGGGCTCTATTAGTGATTGCCACGCCTGCAACACGTCATTCATCACCTCCCTCAGTATTTCAACTCCAAACTCTCCTTTGTTCAGTTCCAGGTCCTCATCTTTGTTGAACTTTGTGTATTGGTTTCCCTCTCTGTTTTCTTCATGCCTTTGGTCTTGTGTTATGGATTATCTTAGTAGCGCCCTAACCCCACCTTTTGCTAAAGAGTTAACAAAGTTCATTTTCCTTTCAATGTCAGTTTTATTGTTGCCTGCAAGCTGACATTTAGACTCTGCATCATTTCCTGTCAAAATGCTTGTCTGCTGATTTTCTCTTTTCTCAACTGAATTTTTTAGCACATAATAAATTGAAGGAATTGAGTTAAACATTAAACATTTGTCCAAAATTACAAGCTACTCTCACAGTTTGTCTAATCCTATTGAAGTCATAGCATGCCCAAAACACAGTGTGTGAGGGAAAGACTACACTATTTTTCTAATTTTAAGATATTTACAGAAATCACTTTTGAGTGGCTCTTGAACCTTTTCATGTAATCAAACAGGTGGATCGCAGATGAGTCTTGAGCGTTAAGTGCATGAGCTTGTTTGATGCTCTGATGTGTCTGCAGACCCTCTCCGGGAGCCGAAAATTGCAGGTGAAAGTCACGGCTGTAATGGAAGAGGGAGATGCGACACCTTTGAGTCCATTCATCTTTCCGAGGTCCGGAGCAGGAAAACAGCAAAACAACTTTACAAGACCTAATCCATACGTCACAAGAAAAAACAAAACACCGGTGCTTTTCTTCAACTACGGCTGGACCTAAGTACGGATTCTTATCAGTGTGATAAACTACTTTGTTCTTTTCACTTAAAAGAAAGAGGAAGCTTCTTATTTATTTCCTTCTGAGAGCCAAAGGCTTTTGTAAATTTGGTTGTAGAAAATCACGTTTGAATAAAATGCTCATCTCTGATTGTCTCATGTTATCTCCAAATTGTTTCTGGTTCAGAATAAAGAGATTCACACCGAGAAGTCAGTGGCTGAATATTAGAGGGTAAAATCTGAGATGAGATTGCAGAGTTGGATTTGGCAAGATGAGCAGGGAGGCAAAGAGAAACCCCATGCTAGGTGGTTATTTCCCTACTGGGAGCACAAAATTTAATTTCGTGAGGTTTTTACTGGGACTACAAGCATAAACAAACCCAGCTGCAGTTCGTTTATTATGCATAAAGTAAAAAGAAAATACAAAAACCCATAACTAAAATAATATTCTTGGAAATTGACACATTTGCAGCAAAAAGAAAGAAAAGAGTTTAAAAACAGGAAATGTTGTGATATATTACACACAAATGAACCAGTAAATACCAGAAGAAGTGAATGTGGAAGCTACGGAAAAGCTACAGTGTGAAATATAAAGTCTAACTATTTGTAATTGCTTCATTGTTTCTCTTTATCTTGTCCTGTGGAGGATCAAGATAACCTGCCTTGACAAATGGTTAGTTTCACAGAAGCATGTGGGAAGTCCTCCATAGGTAGACCAACTGTTTTAAAAAGGTAGAAACTTTGTGTTAAAGTCACAAGCGGATGGTTTGAACCCTGATAAGATTAATTATTTTGTTATTGTAGCTTTCTTATGCTTTCCTGTGTTATGCCCCATTCACACTGAATTAAAATTATCTGGGACCTGCAGTAATTTGTAATTATGACGTAAGAGGTCTGTGATTTTAATCTAGTCTGAATGTGATGTGTCTGTGATTTGTAAAATCGAAATTCTACTATAAATTACTGACCCCATTTCAGCAAATTCATGAGATAATTTTTAAATCCGGTGCATATGCTCACCTCAGTAATTCAGTAGTTTTGGGTGCTATATTCTTTTTTAAAAACTTTTTATCTTGCTTCAAGCTCAAAGCCTCCTTGAAAGCACAAAACATTTAGGCTACAAGAAAAGCTTGGGTTACATTTACCGCTAAGTTTACCATTACCATGGCAACATACGCATGTACACCTGTACCTGATTTTCAGATTTTACTATTTGTAACAAAGGGACATGTAGTAACTAAAATCTAACCGTAGAGCATCTGATCAGATGCTTTTAACTCTATGTTCAAAGTTTGTTTAATAATTATTGTAATGAAATGCAAGCCTGAACATTCCAGCAAAAAAAGTATATTTTCACACTGTACTTTTGGCTCGGGAGCAGGAATTCCAAGTAATTTATAGACTGGCAGTTTTTGAAACTGCTTTGAAATTGAGCTGACAGTATTCCAGTTGTAAAATTGGGAAATTAACCTTTCCAAAACTCAGACTAGCTGTTAGCGCTGCTATCCAGTCTTACCAAAACTAATTCATAAGTGTGATGTTTGTGGTATTTAGCGCATGCAAACCATGTAGCAACATGTCCACTGGTTAAAAGAAGAGAAGTGTAATAAATATGTCTGACTTAATGTAAATAAAATAGGACACAACTGTTATAAAGATTCCCCACGATAGACTGCTGACCTGTCCAGGGACCCTGTCTTTCACCTGTAATGAGCTGGAATGGGCTCCAGAAGACCCCCTGACCGGGTGCAGGGATAAGCAGGTATAGACAATGGATGGATGTTATAAACATTAAAATTTAGCAGAGTGTTAATTCTCTGACAGCATGCACTAAGCATACTGCAGTAACAATGTAGTATACAGTATGTACTGCATACTAGTGTGGCAGTTATTGTTAGTTCATAGTATGTTACAACAAAAACAACTATGCTAAGGGACAAGTGGAAGCTCAGCAAGTGACCACTCCTAGGCTTTTCAAAGTCAGTGTGTTCACAGAAAGCACTGCTCAAGATAACAGAAACACAGACATTTAGAAGGTGATCAACAGAAGCTTAGAAGATGCTAATAAAGAGACAACATGCTGTTTCATATTGCATAACACTATAAAATGTGTCTTCTTTCTTTCTGGAAAGTTTTTCTTGTACCCCCATCCCCACATGGACTAGGGAAAGCAAAGCATACTGAGGACCTTTTAAAACACAAGATACACAACACTAATCTGTTAACAGATTTCAATGCAGTATTTCAGACGTGATTGATTCTTGTGTATTGTGACGTGCCTGAGAGAGTAATGAAGAGAGCTGTGGTACGTGCTTGATCTTTGGTGTTGTGAGGCCTAGTAACAAAGTGCACATGGAGTTTTCTTCCTACACAACACCGTGTTTTATCATCATTCACACTATTGATGCAGAGCACCGAGGCCAACCTCCCCATCATCACTGCTTGTTCACTGTTTGTCAGGAAGAAGCAACACCATAATATGCCTCAAACAGCATTGTGTTCAACGACCCACTGCTGGGTATTGCTCTTGAAAAGACTCACTTTGCTTTGTTCTGTCCACCTAAAGAATTTGTTCAGATTCACTGGGTTGTTCACTGACAGCTTTTTTTCCCCCACCTTAAATAAAAATCATATGCATCTGCATATAGTGACTTAGAGTGGTTGAAAAAGTAACTCCAAACACCTCTAAATTGAATCTTAGGAACAAAACCGATCCATTAAGTAATCATTCGATATCCTTGAAAAAAATATGCTGTCCAGTGTTCAGTGGTTGATGGGAACAGTTAAATATATATATATATATATATATATCCTGTGTATTGCAACGTAGTGGAAACTCTTCAGAAAAAGATCAAAAGTTCCATATTGTTCATAGCAATTTGGAGATTACAGAATTTCAGGAACAGCAGCTGCAGAATTGTCAGATTTATGTACACATCTCTTTCAGTTTGGAAGTCTGAACTTCTGCAAATGCAAAAAGTGACTGAATATGGCCACAGGGGGGGTCCCTCAGACGAGATACAGTTCAGTTGTCAGTGGAAGGCCAGGGGCAATGCATGTCATTTTGATAAGGTTGAGGATTTTTAAGCCAGGAGACTTGAATTAGAGTCTCATGCATGAAATTAGAATGTCAGTTTTAAAACGTCAAAGGCCCTTATTTCTACTTTGAATTTGTTGCGGAGCAAATGCCATTTTTATTTGCTAGACTTCTGCTCTAAAGAAGAGTCATTTGGTGGCTTCAGGTGAAGGTCAGATGAAGATAATATTTCATCTATTTTAGAGATGAGTTGTTTTTGACACCAGTCAGTGGTTTGTTGATAATTCCACTTGCTTCGCTGTTCCTGGAAGTTTTTCTGGACTACCTGATGATGTCACAGATTTGTTGTTAATGAGTCCCTGCTGACATGTTTAAGCCATGATGTGCACTGCCATGCTTTCTTTTGCACATGGAGTGAATGGCCCGGTGCCAGAAAAAGATATCTACCTGGAAGCTGGCGGAGATGCCACGACGCAAAGCCAAAGCCCAAACATAAAAAATGATTGTTTGATGCCATCTCAGGAGATTTCAGTATTTAATGGGTAAAAACGTCATTGTTTTTGTTTTTATCAGATAATAATTCTAGTAAAAATTAGCTGCAGCTACATATTCCATTAGGGAAATAAAAATGAAATAAATAGTTTATCATACAATGTTTGTTAAAAAAAATTAAGTGTCCTTTTAAATTTCATTATGTGTTTTTCTTTTTCTTTTTTATTATGGCCTTCTAGAGGCATCTACATAAGGGACAGGGTATCATTTGTAAGATAAAGTTTGAGACTTCATATTAACAGTGTCGTTATGTGACTCTGAAGTTGAGTAATTCGTCATCCTTTATGGGTGTTTCCATTGCAAGTAACAGCAA
Organism: Zenarchopterus dispar; assembly: GCA_028564865.1. Lineage (NCBI taxonomy): Eukaryota > Metazoa > Chordata > Actinopteri > Beloniformes > Zenarchopteridae > Zenarchopterus > Zenarchopterus dispar. The sequence continues at coordinate 6,853 of JAOWBL010016013.1, read as the reverse complement.
TCTGAGATTTTACTTTGAATAACACATGTAAATCTTGAGCTGCAACAACTTTAGAACTGTCCAAATATTTTAATCCACAAGTTGAACTGAATGTATGTGTATTGAAGTTAGTACACGTTTTTTATGTTGAAACAAGGTGAAAGTCTGTATCTGTGACTCTTAACACCTCAGATTGGCCTTGTACAGAATATGACACTTTGATAAAGTCTAAAGTAATGCCATGTAATGGTTTTGTCCTGCAGAGGTGGATATTAACAAGACAAGGTCACCGTTTTGAGTTGCAGAACTTCTAATCCAAGACAGAAACAGCTCCCCTGAAGAGACACTTGGAGAAAAGCCTCGCTCCTGTAATTTATGGCAGCGTGAGGAGCCAACTCACCTTGTTTAACAGCCGACGGCCACTTGTTCTCTTTGGATCAGTTTCAGTGGATAAGAAAGGAGTTGAAAAAGAAACATTGCCTGACAGCTTTAGTTGCAGAACAATCTGTGTCTGAAAAACGATTCAAAGTACACAAATCTTGATGCACCAAAGTTGAAAGGCTCCTTGAAAGATTTGCAGGGATGTGACCTCGTATCAACAGCTGAATGTGCCTTTAGCCAGTTTTGAAGTTGTCCTTTTCTTTTAAAACTCCTGACTGAAGTGTAACATCTACTTCTTGAGAATCTTGATTTCTTATCATTAAATGAAGAAACCTCCTCCCCTGTAACTGAAGGGGTAAAGTCGCTTGTTTTGTTTCCAGCACAAGAGATTCCATATTGGAAAGCAAAAATGGGGAGCTGTGAGCAAGCTGGAAGTGAATAAAGATCACACCTGCGTCTGCCAGCTATTCCACAGTTTTTGGCACTGAAAAGACACTGCTAAAGGGCAAAAGAGGGGCCATGCCAGAGAGGAGAGGAGACGAATGATCTCCAAAACACAAACACATATAAAATAGTGACAGGTTCTTTCCATTTGCAATAGTCACTCTGCAGCGGAGGCTCAATAAGTCTCAGAGAAGCTGAAAGAGAAAGTTCAACCGAGTTTGTGGTGTGAAAATTCTGTGTTTTTAAAGCACTGGTCTAATAATATTCCTTGGGCTTTCTTTCAACTTTATTTCTTTATTTTTATTCTTTCAACTCCAGAGAGTTAAATTCGATGTGCAAACTCATATTAACAATCGTGAGGATTCCTTCTCTATTTGTGTTCAAGTTGTCAATAGCTAGGCTTTGAGCTTTAGCTACATGTAAAATAACTCTTCATGAATATAAAGCTGCTCCTTTTCATTCATCTTTGTGAATGTTTTTGAAGATTAAAAACTTCATTCTTCAAAACTGAGAAGTATATATAAATATTAATAGCTCTTTTTAAGAGAAGAACTTGATACTTATTTCATGTAACCCTGACCAGGATAATGGAGATTATGCTTCTTTTTTTTTTTTTTTTTTTGTCTTTTGTTTTTTGCTCTCAGTGGGGTTCTGGATATTAATGCATCTTAAAAAAAACGCTGTAATCATCACTTGGTCTTCATCCTTAGAGCATATCAAGTTAGACCTGATTTTCAATGTGGTTTTTACTATATTGTCTTTTTTACGTATCAATCTTTATGTATGATCACAGGCTTTTTGGATATAGCATAAGATTTTTATTACTATGGGGCAAAGAGTGTCTTTTAAAACTTTTGGGGAAGTTGACATTTTCACAAGTGTCCTTTCCAAAGATTTAATGGGTAATTCTACCATATTTTAACAATAAGATGGACCTAAAATGAATATAAGATGGCATTATACTGTTTCAGAATTTTTATGAGGCAAATTTCTGCATAACCCATTCTCACTCCTCAATCCATGACATCAATTTTTAACACAGCGTTATCTAATAGGCTGGCACCATAGCGCAGTGGTTATTTATAGTCACAGCCACACTTAAAAGTGCCAGTCCCCAGTCTGCTGCACACCAGTCGCCAGCCACTTTCCAGCCAATAGATCTGTCTTCATTTCTTCAGCTATTTTCCAAGAATTACCATGAGACAGCTCTTCTTTCACAGTGACTCATCAGTTTCAGCTTCTTCATGTCATAAGACTGTACATCAGCCTCAGAATTGTATAACAAATTTCCACCAGCCGTTAGGTCCTTCACCTGTATGATTGTGTCTTCAATCCCACTTTCGATGACTTTCCTTTGGTCTTTTCATTTTGATACTTCTACCACTTTTGAGTCAGATATCATTGTCCATTGCATTCAGTTCAATGGACTTGTAGTCTTTTCTAAATGAAATAAAAAGTCACATCTCCAAATATTTAAACAAAATGCACATACATGGTCTTTGATGGTTCTAGATTATCCATGTGTAATAAAAATCCATCACTGGGTTCCACCTTGAGCACAACTGCAGTTTGTCTTTACTTTATCATGTTATGATGTAGGGCCTTGTATTTACTTAATGTCTGGTCACAAGCATCAGCAGATTGGAGAACAACACAGAGAATATATCTGTAAAACTACCATTTCATAGATTTTTAAATTTATATTAGTGTTCTGGTCAGATACAACTCTCTCATCATTAAAATAAAAAAAGTTTTTTTTTTGTTTTTTTTTTTGCACTGTTGGAATTTCAGAACTTCAATGTGATGGAAATAAGCTTCTGCATCACTGCTCATCCTGGCTGACATGTAACACACTGCAATAGGTTTCCAGCACACTGCGATTAGCGGCGTGCCAGTCACGACTGAGTTCACCGTCACTGCTGGTGATCTCTGAAGCACCATTGACCTGTCACAGATTGGGCAACCATTTTAAATGGCTGAATCTGTATGATCTACCAACAGGAAGGGTGTGCACACCTTCAAGCATCTGAGCCTTTTCTTGCACTATTCCCATAGCACAAAGGCAACCATGCTGGGTCAGCTGTTTGGAGTCGGTGCAGGTGTGGTGTGGTGCAGGTGAACCTAAATTGTTATCTGTGCCTCTGTGCTGGCTGGTGAACTCTCCAGGGAGTGTCCCTCCCACCCACACCCCACATCCATCCCCTCTGACTTATGCAGCTGAGATAGGATCCAACCTGCCTTTGCCTTGAACAAGATAAATCAGGTAGAGAAAATAGATACCTGGGTCTTCCAACACACCCTAATAAAGTTGTCTAGACAAATCAAATAAACAGCATGAAACTACACCCAAATGTTCTCTGTTTGCAACATCACTGTGGCTCATTATTTTTGTTTTTTTTTTCCTTCTTTATATTTTATGAATACTCCAAGGAAACAATGTGATAACCATGGCATCATTTCAACCTTCTAACCTCTTGCACAAGCTGCTCGAGAAGAGTAAAGACTCTTTTTGTCTCTTTTCTTTTGTCTAAAACAATATTCTGTTGTGTATTGTAATGTAAGCACACTGGGATGGTAATTGTGAAGCTTCTTAAACCTAAATCATGACTTCTAGCTCCACTGCATACAAAGGTGCACCTGGACTTCCCAGTTTGAAAACTGTACAGTTTTGCTCTAAAAGAATATAAAACTCGCCAAATACCATCACCATTTCTTTTAATACTCTTTTTATAATTGTTTTGTGGTTTGGAACCCAAAAGGGAAATCAGACTGACTTAGGTTTTCGATACAACCTAATGTCTTTACACCTACCTGTGGTAAACATTGGTGAGTCAGAACAATAACAGAGGTGGACCATGGTCATCACAGATGACAAAGATGAGGAGAAGCGAAAGGGAGATAAGGATTCACCTTTAACATTCTTGCGTTTCTCCTCTTACCACTTACCCTGCAGCTCTGAGTCCTTTCCATACCCGCCCAGAAGTACCTTCAAGCGTACCATAAATAATTCATTAGCTGAAATGAACACAATGAATACTAATTCTTTCATACTGCCTTGCACATTTATCAAGGCTGCTCAACCTGAGGTCATCAGTGTTATTGCTGGAATATGTCTGCAGTATTAACTGGTCAGTTTGGACTCTTGACACAAGGATTAGCCAGAAACCCCTGGAAATATGCTTCCTTCATAAAATATGAGCCTTATGTATTATTGCAATTGGGAAGTATATTACTCGGACTCCCTGATGGAGGGGCAAACTGTGCAGGGTGCATCCCAGCTCTCACCCAATGACAGCTGGGATAGTCTCCAGGTCCCCCAAAACCAAGAGCAAGATTAAACATAAATTTATAATGAATCTATCCTGGCAGAGGCAAGAGTCAGTGTGGACTGCAACAATTTGCTGATGAAGAATATTTTCAAAAGGATCGCCTTTGCCAGGAGCAAATGTGAAACTAGTGATTAGATTGCGATCAGGTGTAAATGACCTTTAGCATGGCCTTGCATGTTTTGAATAGGTGTTTCATCATCTTTGCTCATTTTGCACATTACTTCTGAAGGTTATTTGACTTTCTAGTTTAAATTTGAAATTCAGGCTTTTATTTTGAAAGCAATGTCAACAAGGAGAGTATAGTGTAGGTGTTTTATTGAAGAATGAAAGTAAATGAAAAGTATGTGAAACATTAAAATCAATACTCTTGTTAGAATGAACAGAGTTGAAGGATATCTAGCACAGTTCAAAAACTAAATCCGGCAGTCTTTTCAAGACCAGTGTGATGGCTGCCGTCGAACCGCTAATGTTGTATAACATTTAGACATAAAATAAAAGTTATTTCCATAATTCTTTCACAACATCCATCTTTCATCTGTGACAACCCAAAATCGTGCAGTGTGTAGGAGACTTTAGACCTTTTGTTTAAACATCATAAGGGATGCCCGAGGTGAGTGCATATGCTGGAAACTTACACATTAGCAGCTGATTGGTAAAAGGATGTAGTTGTGGTTCAGCCTCACTCTGCCAAGATAAATTATTTTATCGCACAAAAAAAGTGTAAAAAAAGAACTTACAATAGTTAAGCCTGGTTTATGCTTAAATGTTGAACTGAAGGTGTATGTAAACAATAGCAGGAAAACCATTGGGCCATACCTTGATGCAATTTATTTCTATTTTCAAGTGGAGTAGAAAAAGTACATATATTGCTGCAGTGTTAGTAAAAATAGGATATGCTTTATTTGCTTCACATATATACATACATACATACCAACATACGTGTGTGTGTGTATACACACACACACACACACACATATATATATATATATATATATATATGTATATATATATATATATATGTGTGTGTGTGTGTGTATGTGTGTGTGTTTGTGTGTATACATGTGTACACACAAACAAATATATATGGGTATTTTCAGCATGGACTGAATATGCATATTTCTCAGTCTCAAAATATTTTCTTTGTGTTTTGTTCCATGTTATGTCTTGTTTTAAAACAAATATTTTACACTTGCATTTCTCCTTTTCCTTATCTTCACACAGTGTAATGTAAAAGAACAGCATTTTCGAAAGAAAGAAGTAGTCCTTGATTTATCATTCACTTATTTTATCATTATCACATATAGCGTAAAAATCAATGGTTTTAACTGGCACTTTTATGTATGAGTTTCAGTGTTTCCCATGTTGTGGGAGCTGCATTATAGGTTTTTGAATAATTTCCAGTACTTGAGAAAATATTTTTAACCATCTGTTTGCATACACAGTAAATTATAACTCCTTTATTTTTTTATTTTTTGTAAAACTTGCTGGAAGCTTTACACTATCTTAAACACTTCTTCCTCCTCTTTTTCTTTTCTCTTCAGTGGTCACCACAACAGATAATTAGACCTGCATAAAATCTGCAAAACAAACCAAAGAATTACGTTTTCACTGCACTTCATCTGGAGGTGGGCACTTGCTTAGAAAAATCCCCATCCCAGGATTTCAAACAGCTGTTTAAAGCAAAAGAAACTGTTCCTTTCAGTCTTTTCAAAATTTAATTGAAGCCTGGGATAAAGGAAAAAGAGGTTTGATCCACAGAAAATACACAGAATGACATACCAAGCCTTTTATTCACACAAACCTTGAAGTTCCTCTCTAGTAACCTCTCAATCAATTTGAAAAACCTCAAATAGCCTTCATGTCAATTGCCAGTTACGAGTCAAGATTTGAGGGAAAAGTGATTGTTGACAGTTGACAGAACTAAAGCCACATGTCAAATACTGCACATCTGAGTTTTATTGACTGACATAGTGATACCGTTCTTTGTACTTTTGATAAATCCATGATTTTGAAATGTCGTAGTGGTGATGGTCACACTAAAAGTCAAATTATACTCAATGACTTTAATTTTTCCTGTTTTTCTGCTTTATGTGATACAATTTGGGTGTAATCAGGCGTGAGGTGGAACACCTGCTTTGTAACAAGAGTGACAACAGGTGCCCTGCAAAGTTCACCTGTCCATCACAGTGCACATGGAGACAAATGACAAAACCAAGTATGCACACTGACATTTAGAAAGACAAAATTAATAAACTTTTAAAATCACTGATATACAGAGCAAGAACCAGTTTTGGTAGTGTGCTAAAATAAACTACAGTCACAACAAGATGTGAAAAAATGAACTTAAAGATAACATGGCTTGCTTCTCCATGTTTTCTATGTATTTAAGGTGTTACCATAGATGTCATTGTCATATCAAAAAACTGACATGTGTGGTGTTCTTTCATTTACAGTATATGGGAAAATAAAAAGTGTATCCATCCTTTGCCAACTCCAAGACTTTATTTCAGGACTTTATAAGGTATGGATTTCCTTGATTCATGCGATGGAGGGCCATGCTTTCAGCTAGGCGACATGATGTCACTAGCGCATACATATACACTTTTTCATATTATGTGTGTGTGTGTGTGTGTGTATATATATATATATATATATATATATGTATATATGTATGTATGTGTATATATATATATATATGTATATATGTATGTATGTGTATA
>JAOWBL010015986.1:25054-36569 GCA_028564865.1 Zenarchopterus dispar | reverse complement strand
TATATATATATATATATATATATATATATATATATATATATATACATACATACATATATATATATACATACATATATGAAACCTCAAGATATTTTGATGGTGTATCTTACTATTATTTGCTGTTATTATTTTGGCATTAGTGTTCATTCTTATTACAAATATTGAAAGTAAACCTTTTTCTAGGTTTGAACTTCATCACTTGTGTTCAGGTTTGCAGCTTTGCTTTAAGCCGGTGATGCAGCCTGTCGACCTGATGGAGCTGTGAGCTCAGCATGGCCTGGCTGTGTTTGCAGCTCTGTATGAAGTGGTTCTGATGACAATTAGCACTTCGAAGTCAGAGACCCGGTTTCCTCGTTTCCTGGTGCTGCATCTGCATTCTGCTGCTCAGTTCTGTTGAGGTGGAAGAAAAGGACACAGCCAGCTCTTCTTCGGGTGGTGCTCTCCAATGTGAAATCCTTTGAACATGTCAGATGGGGAGGAGGCGCTGGGGCAGAGTGAGGATCTACTGGCTGGTTTAGGAGCAACTTGGTGCTCCTCAGAGAAGTTGGAGGAGACTGCTGAGGCTCTGCTTGTGACTGAGAGTACCCTCCGTGATTAATCACCAGGCCTTTCTCACTCTGTCTGATGTCGCTTCTTCTGTCAGCAGAAACTCTTCCCCCCTCTGACAGATCAGTGGATGCAGAGATGGATCCACCAATTTAGACCTGCTGATGTTGAGTCTGCAGTAATTATGTTCTGGTTCCAGTGTGCAGGATCATCATTTCTTCCACTCTGTCCTCCTCGCTCTCGCCACACAGATATGAGCTCTCTAATGAGAGAGGGTGCCCTCGGTGGTGGGCACCCCGTCTGAAATAAAAATGAACACATTTCCTGCAAGCTGAAGAGTCTCTGTGACTTTTATTGTTTTGACAAATGAAATGCACACCTTCCCAGATTTTCTGGCTTCTAGAAATAAGACTTTGTGGATTGGTTTAGCCATGTTTCACGGAGGTGAACGCTCATGCTCCTGTGAAGATACGTTTGAGATGCCACGCTTTATTTGTCACAGTTAATTGCACCATCAGTCCACCATAACGAACCTATTTCCCCTCCTTTTCCTCGGTGTCACAGGTGTGAGTTCACCCTCCGGTGGTCAGCTCCTTTTCTCTCTGGGCAGCTTGCTGGATGACCAGCACTGGCACCACGTAAAGCTGGAGCAGCTCAACACTCACCTCAACCTGAGTGTGGATAAAAACACGCAGCAGGTTCACGTCCCCGCTGAGCTGAGCCACTGGCACGTCCACACGGTGAGGACGCCTCTCCTGCACTGACCGTGGAAATCATTCTTGGATGCCTCAAAGTGTCCTTTACCTTTTCTTTCATTCACGTATGGAATGAAAAAAAAGATCTTTATTCTTACCTGTTAACACTGTTCAGATATTGGAAAAAAAGTTTCTAAAAATGACACAAGAATGTGTAGGTTTATGTCTGTTCCCCTACTGAACACCATCCTTTACTTTGAGATTAAAAGCAGCATATTGTGAAAAAAAAGGAAGATACCATATCATTCGGGATTTGAGGTGACGAGCAGCTCAGAAGATGTGGCGTAACATAACCTTTTCACATTTTTTAGGCCACCCAACCAGATTTGAAGGCGACCAAAAAAAACAAAGGCCCTGATACTACTCATACTACTAAATAAGAAATAGTAGATCAGATTGTAAATGTGTTGTTAAAATATTTGAAACATGCAAAAGCAGCAACAAGGCATATTAATTCTCTTCCAACCAAATGAAGAGGTGAGAGATGAACGTTCTGAGATAAACCAGCTCATGTTCCTGCAAAGAAGCTCGAACGTTAGAAGGGCGTAGCAGAATTTTGTGAACTCAGCAATAAAAATATTAACAATAATAATAATTAATAAAGGTGTGCTGATATGTTGTGTAGCTGAGTGTGGCAGCTGTCCAGAGCCACGGACTACAGAAACCCATCCTGCCCAACAGGAACTTCCACGGCTGCCTGGAGAACCTGATCTACAACCATCTGAACCTGATAGACCTGGCCAAGCGGAGCAGCCCACAGGTCACTGCACTGGTGGGTGCTTTTAATGTTTTTGAGACATTTTGAATCACACTGATAAGTGATGAGTTAAATGTCCCTTATACCATGTGGTCCTTGTGCTCCTGATAAATTGTTTTGTAAAGATGCTTAAGCTTTCAGCTTGATTCTATTGTTTTCTGGAATTTCTTAAATTTTCAGGCTTTCTGAGTCATGCAGCTATAAACTCCTCTAGAGATCAATCACTTAGTAAAATAAAAAGCAGTGGAAAGTGATTCATGTGTCTTGCAGCTGTTTGTATTCATTTAACAAATTTCTGCCTCTTGATAGTCTGTCGTTGTCATGGAGGATGTTTGTTGTTGTTCATTCTGCTGCTTCATGTGAACACTGCTTTTCTTCCTGAATCTGCAGGAATAAAAGCTCTTGATTAAAAAAATAGACACAATACAGTTTGAAGAAAAGAGAGCAGTCAAATAAAATCTAAAGATGCCTTTAGAACAGCTGTTCAGGGGGCAGAAACTTTCTCCACAGAATGTGTTTACTTCCTGATTTATACATTCACAAGCTTAAATCAGTTCAGTTTTGATATTTTGTTTGATAACTGGCAGTTCGGTTGTTTTTTCTCTCTGATTATTAAAAACAAGCATTCTGAACAGTGCAGAATTGTACTTTGCCTCGGAGGCTCATCTGAATTATAGAAATGAAGCCTGGCTGAAAACACAAATTGAAAAAAAAAACATCTTGAAGATCAGAGTGAATAAATTAGATATTTGTATTTTACAACTGCAGAAGATGTTGCCATTGTCAGTGGTGAAATAAAACCTACATAAGATTATATCCTCATCAGCCTTTTTTTTATCTGTTAATCATTTGTGTTAATCTTATCTATGACTTTATAAAACCCACAAACAGAGAAATTCATAATACAAGATAATTTTTAGTGTTCGCTTAAGACTAAACATTATATAATGTGTGGTCCCAAATTTAAATAATTTTGTCTTAACAAGCGCTTGCGTGGAACATCTGGATAGGAGCAGCTGAAAATATCCTTTTCTGCATTTTTAAACTCACCAATCAAATAATGAGATAAAGAAATCTCATTAGCTTCTTACTTCAAAAAGATTTTATTGCATTTATGGTAACATTTCACCTCACCAGACTAAGCTGTCAACACGTTGAGTTTTTTCCTGCTCACGCGGTTCAAGTGCTGCAGGCATAGAACAGACAACTGTGTTTTATATTTAAGAAATGACAAAGTCTACTATATTCCTGTTAAAAGCAGATTAGGACACATTTCTCTTTATACTTGATCATGTGACAAGATGCAGTTCAAACTTGTGACATGATGATTTCTTACCTCCAATATTTTCATTTACCAACACAACAGAGCTGCAAGGGGTGAAAGTGATGAGAATCATGAAAATAGATATTATGAATAACATTTTCAAGACAGAGGCCCAACTTGTGAAAGTAATAAAAAGTTATTGAAAACAAAAGCAATAAAAAAATGATTGGAAATTATAAAAATGTAAGTAATGAAAATATGTGTATATTGAAAATTTGAGTGATAAATCATCAGTTAGTTTGATCAAATTTTCTAACAACTGAAAATGTGATATTGCATTAATTACCACTTTATTACAAAATTCACTGCGCTTTTTTTGTACAAATATATCATTTTTGTTACTTTGAACCTGAAAAAAAAAAAACGGTGATGCTAAAAACCTCATCTTTTCTACAAAACTGGGCACTCACAGTTAACCTTTTTCACAAAGATATTGTATTTCTAGATATAAAACACACAGTTGGAAGTTCACCCAGACCAAGCAGAGGTGGTCCAGTTCTGCATCAGTGTGTCATCACACTCAGCGGGCCAGGATCTTAAGAGCGCTGCGTTCGTGGGTCACCTTGACTCGCAGAACTCGACTCACCTCTGTTTCACCTCAGAAGAAGAAACAGGAGTGGACTGAAACTGCACCGCCGCTCCTTTTCCTTCGTGCTTGTACTCGGCTATCTCCATGCTCGCCTCCATGCCCACAAGCTCGTGTGACAAAGTTTTGCTGAGTGGACATAATTTTCTGCTTTTCTGTTTTTTGTTTGTTTGTTTTGTTTGTTTTGTTTTTTTTTGAGCGAAGAAGTTACATGTTGTCATTTTTTTTAAATGGGAGGAGTGAATTTTGTAATTACAAAAAATATCATTAATCAAAATCAGTTCATCAAATCTGAGAATTTATCACTCTGTTTTTTAATTCACACATATTTTTATTACTAATTGTGTATTTTTAACTCACAAGGATTTTCATCACTTCAATACATTTTTTATTCTTTCTGTTTTGAAAAGACAAATAACTTTGTCTTCATGATAAAACACGGATTTGCTTTTATCATATTACTAAAGTTTTAATTGATCAAATCCCATGACCACTTTTTTTCTTTAACTGCTACAGTTTTCCATTCATATGCATGTTTATCACATTAAAGATTTAGTTTCTCATTGATTAAATGTATAATTTAATTTCTCATTTATCATATTTATGATTTAAAATCCACATTAAAATTTCATATACCAATAGTTTTAGGGTGGCCTCATGTTTTTGTGTTTTTTTGCTATCAACAGCCTCAATGCAGCTTTTTTTTTAATGTTTGGTAACTTGCTGTAATCTGTGTCATTGCTAACCTCTTATCCACAATTTATAGTGAAACTTAGAACAAAATATCCTCTGTCATTAGTTATTACCCTTTTTTGGCATTGTGTCTTTATGATGCTGATGATCGCTGTCATGACTATTTTTGTCATCCTAATTGTTTTCATCATTCGCATCATTATGCTCTCCACTTCCACACCCACCGCCTTCATCAGCATCGTCTGCATTATCATAATCTCCTTTATTATCATCTGCAGCATCATCACATCTGCATTTCTTGAATTAGAAAGCCTGAAGCAAAAGAAGACGAGAAGCAGGACAGAAAAAAATTGAATGAGGAAAGTTCATATAACGTGAATTATTCTGAAAATGTAAAAGTGAAGCAGAATTCATGCAAAACCCGTCTCTGGCTTTAAACTGATTTTATCACCCCCTGTTCACTCCTTGTTTTCTTCATATTAAAAGGTAGGACTCAGGTTTAATAATTAGAGAAAAGTTTAATTTGTTCCAAATGCAATGTAGGAAAGTAAAGTCGGGACAAAAGCGATGTCACCCTGATCCTTTCAGTTTTAATGGAGGATAACATCATTATGTTAATATACAGGTGTCCTTTATTCTGTTATCTTCTCCTGAGACCTCTGACATTCAGTCAAACTGAATCAGCCTCTGCAGTTCATGAATATTCATGTTTTATCATCTCTTTATCATCATTTTTTAATCATGATTTTTTTTTTCACCTTGTCCTCCTCGCCTCCTTTCTTTTTTTCAGGGTAACGTGACCTTTTCTTGTTCTGAGCCAGTTTCAGTCGCCGTGACATTCACCGACTCCGACAGCTTCCTCCAGCTGCCCGGGCCGACACCGGGGTCATCGGGGATTGTTTCCGTAGCGCTACAGTTCAGGACGTGGAACAGGGCGGGTCTGCTCCTGACCTTTTTCCAACCTCAGCAAGAAAGCGTGGTCTTCCTGTACCTGAGTGAGGCCCGGCTTCGCCTTCGGATCAGTAACGCTGCCAGGACACTCCTGGAACTCAGCGCAGGCACGTTATCTCATGATCAGTCACAACAACACTTTTTAAAATTAATTCGAGTTCCATTTTTGTACTTTTTTTCATTTTATTGTTTTTACTAGAGTACACTAGCACCTCTAAAGACCTGTGAAGCATTGGGGCAACAAATTGGCATTTCACAGTTCAGTTCCTCCATTCATCCTCTTTACCAGGGTTCTTCAAGTCCAGTCCTGAAGGACCGGTGTCCTGTATGTTTAAGATGATTCTGTATAATGGTGTGTTTTTAACAGAGTTGATGAAAAGTGAATGATTATCCATTAATTTGAATCAGGTGTGTCGATGCAAGGAAGGACCTAAAACATCCAGGATGAGAACTTGAGGAGCTCACTCTATAGCTTATACCTCGATATAATGAGGGTCCATTAAAAAACAGTCTGGTTAAGGAGCCCATTATATTGCATAAAATCTTCACTTTGCTGCATTCCCCCGTACTGAGCAAGCACGAGGAGAGAAACAACCTGATTACCAGGGAAAGAGAACCTTCAGCAGAACCCCACTCAGGGAGGGGACGAGGTGCTCGACCAGCTGGAGACGAGCAACAACTCAGGAAAGCAAATAAATGAACTCATAATTATTGCTGACCTTCTTAATTTACTAAAACATGCTGATCTCAGTCTGCTAGAGGTGTGAAGATCCCAAATACGAGGGACTGGGAGCCTGGAGAAGCAAAAAAAAATCCACTTAGGAGGAGAGAAGTCTGCACCACTCTGCTCCACTGGCAGAGCTTGTGGAGCGCCATCTTGATGATGGGTTTTGGTGAAAGTTACTTATTACTCATGTTTATTCTGTAAACCAGTTTAAATCCCTGCCTCAGAGGTGAGTTATTGGTGGGTCCTAATTACTGTTTATTCCCTGGAATAGGGTCAGAGTCAATGATGAGCGTTTCTGTCTTGTTGTTGTTTAGCTGTAGGAAGTTTTCACTTAACCACTTGATTCTTGACAGGCAGTTGATTAAGAAGCTCAGCTGAATATCATCAGCAAAGAGGTGGTAGAAGACACCACTAAAGTTCTGAATTAACTTCCCTAAAGGGAGGATATACACCAGGAACAGAACCACCCCCATAAATGAGCCCTGGGGTACTCCGCATGGGAGATCAGCGCAGTCTGACATAATCTGGTTTGCAGAAACACCGAAACTTCTGTCAAATAAGAGGAAAACAATTTTAAAACAAGTGTAGGGATCCCAACCAAATCACACAGTCTGTTTACCACAAAGTGAGTTCGGCTCTGTCAAAGTGTGGGCCGTTTGCCAAGCGTCAGCCTGAGATGATTTGACAGGACGTTTTATGTTTTCAGGTTCGGGTCTGAACGACGGTCAGTGGCATTCTGTGGAGCTGACATCCAAACAAGATCATCTGAGCATCACTGTGGACAAGGACGAAGGGGCCACGGCACACACCAGCATCCCACTTCCTCTCACCTCAGACAGCCAGCTCTTCTTCGGTGGTAAGAAAACAGTGTTTCAAGACTAAAAGCCTAGATTTGTGTGTACTTTAAATTGTACATGTAGGCGTTGAAGTATTTTGCTGTGAAAGATGGGAACACTTGCTGACATGAGCACTTAGAGCTGGTTAACATTCATACAAGTGCTCAGGTAATAATCACCTTGTCTAACTTTTCTCTTTAGTGCCACCAAGAGAGGAATAAACTCTGCTCAATCTCCTCACTTTGTTCCCTCCTCTTCCCTCATTTTTCTCATGACTCCTCTTCTACTCGTCCACTATGACAAATCTTTCCTGAAGTGGTCTTCCCCGTCCTTCTTTGTCTGACTTCTGTGTCCTTCTTTGTTTTTGCTCCTCGAGGGATTATTTACACAGTAAATCAAGGATTTTTTCTTCTTTCAAACGACTCTTACATGTACACACAACTCGATAAATGGACGAGATGAGATTATTCATGGAATCATGTCTCCCGGTAAAGAAAGTTAAGAAAACACAATGATTATCCAATCAGCTTTCTGAAATTGTGAATAAACTTTTGTCCATCCATTCAGTCATGTCTCTTAGCAGTAGACACAACCCACATTAGAAAATGATGAGAAAATCTGAATCTTTAAAAAAAAAAAAAAGCTCAGTATGTTTCAGTAGAATTTGCACATATGTTAATAAGTCAAATGAACAATGAAAGACTTAATAATTTTGCTTTGTGTGACTTTTCCTTTATTGCAGGCAGCAAATTGGCACTTTAACTTTAGAGTGAAATGAGCCAGTAATCAAACTTGTCAAATCTCACCGACTTTCATCTTAGTGCCATGCTTTCATGCTTCCCACACAAACGTTCATGTCTAACAGGAAGAAGCCTGGAAGGTCTGTGGCATAACATTTACAGTGATTAAACTTTCTCGGTTTTTCTGTGGGATGCACAATCTTTCTCCCTCAAATTCAAAAAACACTCAAGTCAAAGCATCATATAGAGTTTACATTTGGATTTTGCAGGAGGCATGTGTTCAGGTTGGACTATAACAAATTACAAATGAAACTAGACTTTTGTCAGGAGCAGAAGTTGTGCCAGAGTTTTTTTTTCCTTTGAGTTTATGAATTAGATCCTACATCAGAGTGACAAACAGCAGCTTCCCCTTCGTAAAAGCAACAATTATTCATAAGTATTGATTATTCAGGACACAGAAGCCTGATCAGTCAAGACCTGACTATAAATCAAAAGATGTATTTTCCTGCATTTTAGACACATAAGCTGTCACTTACAGAGTCACAACTTTATCATTAGTGTAGGTAACGTGTAGCACAACAGCTGTCCTCCAGTTAACTTCTGATCTTCATCCCACTCGTGATGATTTATCAGCTTTTGTGTCTCATAAGTTTAACAAAAGCTAATATATTATAAGTGAGACCGCTTCTGCTGTCTCTGTTTACAGTAGTGATTGTTATATATTTATAGCTTATATCTCATTTGAAGAAGAGCGTTGTCATGGCAACACTCTGTAAACTGAAGCAAAAAGTCACTACTGATTTGTGATCAAAGACCCCAATTTTTTCTTGTTTTTTTTGTGTGTGTGTGTGTGTGATACTCAACACAAAAATAGCAATAAAAACCCACTTATGTGGATTCTTCAGAGAGAATCAGATCATTGCTTGTCGTGGCTGTTTTTTTGCGAAAAATGTTTTAAATGCCATCGGTCCATCAACAAACACACTCTTGTGTTTCCACCCTCAGGTTGTCCTGCTGAGGGGAACAAGCTGGAGTGCAGGAACCCCTTCAGAGGTTTTCAGGGTTGTTTGCGTCTGTTGACTCTGGATGGCCATCCTGTTGACCTGATCAAAGTGCAGCAAAGACTGCTGGGAAACTACAGCCACCTACAGATTGATATGTGTGGGATTATCGACAGGTTAGTCCCCAGGAGTATCACATTATGTATTTCCTCTGTCTTTATGTGGTTTTTAAATGGTGAAAAAATTCCTTGAGGCCTTAATACAACGTCTCTGACATAGTGAGGTCCAAACATCACTGAGATACAGTACAAAAGCATCCTTTCCACCCATGTCTTTTCATCTCTCTTCATAGCTACTTTTACCTTCAGAAAACTCACCAAAACTAGCCTTAGGCGTCCTAATCCACATAACTCAAGCTAAATGCAGCTGCACCAACTGTTGATGCAGGAGAAGGGCAGCAAGGGGTACTTCTTCCAGAAGATGCTGCAGTTGTACTTGTGCTAATACATTTCACATCCAATATTAAATGAATTTTATGTGTTTGTGTATGTTTTTACACAGCATATAGACTAACAGTTCTTTACAGTGCCTTAGTCCACAGAGACAGAAAGAAAACCAAAATCAAACTGTAATTTTTCTGGCAGGCTACAGACCAAGTTTTTATTGTTATGGTTGTTGTTGTTATTATTAAAGGAAAGTTCTGGATTGGGACAGCTGAAAACTCTGAATCATCTGTGAGAAATGGCCATGTTGCTTTTTTGTAACGCAGAATGAAAAAGAACACGCTGAAAGAAAATCCATCCCAGCAGCACAGCAGCCAGACTTTCAAATTGTAGTTGCTGTTTTAATCCAATTTATTTTAAATTCGGAAGTCTGAAAATGTTACTCTACTTGCAGCTAGATTAACTGATTGTTTGGTAAAATGATAGAATGTCATCTCATCGTTTCATAGATTATCAGAGAAGACAAATATCATAGATCATTACCACGTCTTCTTGAAACGACTGAGCAGCTGTTCGCTGCTGTGCGGCTGGTTATTAGCATCATGAGGGGTTAGCAAAACCAAAATGTCTTGATTTATTATCTGCTAATATCAAAAACTTACTTTGGAAACATTTGGAAGTTGTCTCTGACAAGTTTTGTGTGAAGAATATGAGGTCTAATTGGATAAGATTTATCTGAACTTTGCCCCCCCGGCCTTTATTTTCTGTGTGTCTGAGAGTGTAAGAATGAAGGTTTTGAAGTTTGATAGATGAAGCTGTCAGAATGCTTTAATTCTAACCTCTTTGCCTCTGTCAACAACGAGACAGTCTAATAATAATACATGTCAGAAAACACACGCACTTTCACAAATAAAAAGAAACACAGGTCACCAAAGGGCCCACTCTGGGTCTGACTGTCTGTGGATCTGCTGGCGTGTCAGCAACTGACTTCATGACATGTCTGTTGTTTAGTGGGATTATTCAGTAGACACGTCCACCCTGTGTGATTGTGTACAAGTGAAATGTGGCAGCAGGTGCAAAGTAGATTCAAAGGACAGAGGAACATACCTTTAAGCCCCGTGTTCCTGGTACTGTTCAGGAGGCTATACGGCACTCATTAGGAGTCTGGAGCATCGCCGTCTTCCTGCTCAGTAAAAGTCTGCTATTCAGAGGTGGTCCTGCTGTGTTGGTTAGGTCAGAGGCACGAATACCAGTAAGGATGATTTGATGTGTGTAAACACTGTGATCTAAGGTAGATACCAGCACACAATCATACCATCTTCTTAGTCATGTGACCTGGGTCATGGGGAGGCATATTAGCACATTTATGGCAGATTTACTGGAGATAATATATAGTGCAGCTCACTTTTTAACCAAAATAAAAATAACAATAATAATAAGAAGATTAATTCAAAAAATTCTAAAGCAACTGCCCAAGCAGAAACATTGTAAAAATCAGAGTTTTGCTTATTTCTAATTCATCCAAAAATTTCAAAAAAGACTGTCAAGGTTTGAAGTCTTATTTATTTATTTTTTCTTTTCATGGTTATGATGAGTATTGAACAAAGAGGTGAAAAGCATAACAAGGACCTCTTTAGCAAAGAGCATTCATGTGAAATCTGAAGCAGGACTGTTTCATTCAAGTATGTTAAAAACTTGACACGTTTAATCATATGAAATACCAAAAGGCCACTAAAAAATATCTTTTACATAAAATTAAGCAGATCTACAACTGAACATGCATGTTTTTGGACCTACGTAAGTATCGGAAGAACATGCAAACTCCACACAGAGACTCCAGCTCCGTTGCTGTGGGGTGGCGGTTCCACCGCAAAACAACTCTACTGAACGCTCAATAATCCCATCAAAATAACCTTATTAATCTCCAACTTGATTCTTTCAATCTCTTCAGAGGCATTTCTGAAAGATGCACCTGACAAATTATCCACCCATCCATCCATCCATCCACCCACCTATCCATCCATCCACCCATCCATCCTCCTCTGGTTATCCGAGGTCAGGTCATGGAGCGGGGGAGGGGAGTGGGGAGGGTGGGGGGATTAGCTTACGCAGGGTAGCCCAGACTTCCCCTCTCCCCAGCAACTTCGTCCAGCTCA
>JAOWBL010015986.1:0-24954 GCA_028564865.1 Zenarchopterus dispar | reverse complement strand
GAGTGGGGAGGGTGGGGGGATTAGCTTACGCAGGGTAGCCCAGACTTCCCCTCTCCCCAGCAACTTCGTCCAGCTCATCCAACAGCGTTCTTTGTTTCTTTTCAGTCAGAAACACAAAATTGTCCCTATGTTACTTTAAGTGCCACACTTTCAAGTTTAGTCAAATTTCTTTGGGTTTTCTCAAATTCTGTGTTTTTCATCTCAGGGTGACTGAACTAATGGCAGAAATATCTGTTTACTGCTGATTAATTGTGGAACCTCTGAGAATATAACTTATATAATCATCTTAATTAAACGGAGAGTTTTCACACACAGTTGTTCATTCTGTTTTCGGTGGAATTACAGAGATACAGGAAACAAAGGTTGGAGAACAGGCAAAGTCAGCCTTTGATTTTTTCACCATCGTGACTTCCTTTCTATTGTTTTAGAATCCAAATACTCCTAATACTGAGTCATTGTCTCCCTCTCTTTCTTCTCTTCTGTCTCCAACCATCTTGCACCATTTAAACATCTAAATCCTCACATTTCATCCTCTCAGATGGCTTCCTTTACCTGAGGGAGATTTTCTATCAGTGGTCTTACATCTCTATCTTTCTGAGACCTAAAGTTTACTTTGTTGCATGTGACCAGAGTATATATGTGAAGCAAGTTTTCATCTTTTAGCTTCAACATTTCTTTTCGTAAAGTATTAGATCTGAGTGCAGCCTTTCCTGCTACTACAGCTAATATCTGTTTTATGTATCCCCAAATAAAATATAAAACACTCAAGAATGATTATCAGTCAGTTTTTTACATTGTCCTGAGGCTCGTGGGCTCATGTTGGTTCATGTTTGAACACAGCAGTGTAATCAATAACACCAATAATGAATCGGTCATGTGACCAGCATTTCTGTTTACAGCTTTAATGGGCTGAGGGGCATAAAGGTGGTTGTACCTTTAACACCAGCATTTAAGAGAGATGAGCTTTTCTAAATGAAGGATATGTGAGGGTTGATGAATTCTTTTTCTTCCCTGAGCGGGAGATCTAGATGTTAATCAAGTTCTCTGGGTACGGCGACGTGTAACTGTGATGACAGATAACCGAAACTCCCCGACGGCGTGGGAAGCTCCAGGCTTTCCTCCTCACACCAAACATTTGAAGCCTTTGTCATCAGAAACCACCATCTGAGAGAGACGTGAGCTGAGGCTTTTCTGAACCAGTCATGTTTTGGAGCAGCTTTCATAAATACCGGTAATCATTTGGAAACGCTGGGTGGCATGGAAATGAGCGTTCACAAACAGCAAATTTGATTTACAACAGTCTTTACACTATTTAATTGCTGCTCTCTTAAGTGATTCTCAGCTTCATATTACCCCATAACATCACTGTCAGGGCATTGCATGAAACTGGATTTTTTTTTTTTTTTTAAAGAAAAAAAAGAAAAAGAAAAACTGCACTCACCACTTTTCCTCAACACTTTCCAATACTTTTACATTCAAACTGCCATTGGAGCATTGCCACTGGTTAAAAGCCCGGGGACACACACCAGTATGGAGTTCAGCTTCTCCGAACCGACCAACGTCCTCACCCCGCCACTATCGACTCCCAAAGGTTTGGACCTAATCCAGTCAATTCTCCCCCCAGGACTGCCCTCCCAGGGTCGTAACACAAGGCAGGGAGCAAGACAAGCCACAACAAAGAGGAAAAACAACCTCCGGATAGTCCCTTTGTGTCCCTGTGCCCGGACTCACTGGCAAACCCAGCAAAACAAAATAACAAAATAAAATTCACTCCATCCATCTTTCAGTGCACATCCAGCATTCCATACACAAAATAACAAAACGGTGTCAGAGGGATCTCCACTCTGTAAAAATGCACAGACGATGGTCACCAAATATTGTGGAAGAAAATCTGTAGTATGTCTGTCTATATTTGTGAGCACCAGGTGACTATAACACCTAAAGACAGGTAGGTAGGTAGACAAACAGACAGACAGAATTAGAACAAAGACACAGAAGTTGTGTATTAACGGACACGTCACACGACAGAAAAATACTCTGGAAATAACTCCAGCATGGAAGGCCTTTGGGTGTTGTGGACTCTAAATGCAAAGTGTCTTATTAGTGTTAATTAATTGCAATTGGCCATGTCTAATTATACACAAAATTACTATTTGGCACCTGACTCTCCATTGTTGCAGTCTCCCAACACCTAATTACTTCTAATAGCACCACACAAGGTACAATTCATTAGCTGAAAAGGGGTAGCCATTACTGTTGTCGTTACAAGCTGAGTCAGGCCTCGGTAGTGGCAAAGAATAAACCAAAGTCCAAGTTTGGGACTTCAAATATTTTATATAGAACACAGAGCTGTGCTCCACTTGTCACTGAACGGCAGATTTCTTTTATTGAGGCCTCCAGCTCTCAGCAGGCTCTCAGCAGGCTCTCAGCCATCCTCAATGTTCTGATGAGGACGTGTTTCTTTTAGCCCATGCCCTTGACAAACTTTTAGAGTGCTTTTGACAAAGAATACTCTCCATTCTTCTTTCCTGTGTCTGTTTTTTCCTCCTAGGTGTTCCCCCAGTCACTGTGAACATGGAGGTAAATGTACTCAGTCATGGAGCACCTTCCACTGTAACTGCTCCATCAGCGGCTACCGAGGCGCCACCTGCCACAGCTGTAAGCATGTCCTAGAGAGAAATATAGATCAAGTCTTGTGAGCTGGCAAAGAGCCAGGATGGATGGATGGATGGACATAAAATATGACATTTTTCTGTATTTTCTCGCCTTTCTAATGACGTGATATATTGTTGCACCATATGTTTTTACTTGACTAACCTAGGGTCAGCCTAAGATCCTATTTTTAGCTAACTGGCAGCACACCATCTCACTAATCATTATTTATCTTAGACGTGCCATGGTGTCTTAGCTTTTCTGTCTCTGACTCATATTGAAATCCTCATCAGCTTTTTTTTTAACTTTTATTTTTAGTGTTTGCTCAAAGACTAAAGATAGTGTTTTCTCCATTCCTGCTCTAGTCGAGTCAGCGTTATTGGTACCTGTCTTTGTGTGTGTTGCTGTTTTTATGTGTGCGATTGTGTTAATGTGTTGTGGAGGTCAGAGTTGGGAGGGGTCTTTTTGATTCCTTATTTGTTTGTGCCTTTGTTTTGTTTTAGAGAATAATGTGACTTTAGAGGATGAAGAGCACACTTTAGACCCTGTTTGATTTGTGGATACCTCGTCCTTCGAACGGGTTCGCCTGGAAGACTGATGTCTCTTTTATCGCTGCGTATTGTCTCTGTGAAGACGCCGTCAAGATGATCAGTTTGTGGCTGGAGGATGTAGAAGAAAATTAAATAATGCTTTGGAGGCTGAGAATAGTTCTGAGGTCTCAGTGGCAGTGCTGAGAATTTCATTATTAAAAAGCATTTGAACGATAATTGATTAGCATGAGCAGCAATAAAGTCAGCTTAGTTAACTGCAGAGTGGCACTTCCACAAGCGCACAGAGAGGGTAATGGGTTTGGGGGGGGGCTTGCTCTAATGACTGCAGATAAACCAGATTTCTTTGCCTTCTGTCACTGCATTTTCAGTGTATAGCGGAGATGAGAGGACTGAAGTGGATGCACATTGCTCAGAATGACACTGTTCTTGCAGATTCTTGTTCATTCAGCCTTTTACACAGCAGAGTGCAACCGAGTCGTTTCCCACCGCATCGTCTTGGTCAAATTAGCTGCTCGTGAGCTAAGAACACGTTCTTATTAAGATAATTACCGATATATTGTCTTCCATCTATTTGCCTGCAGCAGAGATGAGAGTCAGAAGAGCCCGTCTTCCACAGATGGTAATTAAGGTTTCTTCAAAATGTTGCCCCATTTTTGCCTCGGTACTTCTTTTGAATAAATGTCTGGAGGTTAGAAGTCGCTAAGTCATGCACTCTACAGTTACTCTGTGTGTGTGTGCGTGTGTGTGTGGGGAGGGGGGGTGAGGGGGGGACTAAACCCATGCAAGATGTCCCTGTTTTAGTAAGAAATGAATTAGAAGGTACATATACGAGTCTTTTCTTTATCCATCCCAACACCTGTTGGTGATATTAAAATGGTATACATTTTTAAAGAAGCCTCACTTTCATTATGCATTTTTTAATAAATTCAAGATTATAAATGATGTCATCTGCAAATCCTTTCTCTCTGTTTACTTTCATATTTTACCCAGACAGTTTTGGGATTCTTTCTGCAATTATTATGTCATCATGTCCCAAACGAGTAAATATGTAAAGTTGTTAGAATGTTAAGATCTAAACCTATAGCAGTCCAAACCCCGGGAATCCTGGTATCGGATTCAAAGAAATGAGGTTAATATTTCAGGCATGTTTTTATTGGACTTGCTTTAATGAAACGGAGGCTGCATGTTCCCCAACATCTGCCGTGTTTTTTATACCGTCGTTGCAAAACTTTAATTAGCCGTGTTCAATCGGGAATAGTCCAAACAGATTCATGGCACTTTATTATGCTTCCTAAATTAGAATTCAGTTTAATTTAAAAGTCTTAAAAGCTTTCAATTTGTTTTTTGGCAACTGCAACTGGACCATGATCTCTAGGCTTATTATTTATTTATCTTCCTAAATTATGATTTTTGATGCATTTTGAACATAGGTTTGTAAGTCCATCCATTTCTTTTTCTTGTATTTTTTATACCTGCTTCACTTTGTTCAGCTGTTGCGCTGCAGACTATCCTGACCGTCACTGGTAAGATGAAGTGTAGCGTCTGAAAAGTCAATTTATCATTCTAAGAGTTTCTTATTCAGTGTCTTATTCACACGTCTGTCTGTAATGAGAAAAATACGTGAAATTCTACTTTTCATTTATGTCCCTTTGGACACAATGAAGCAAAGGCTCGTTCTGAAATCAGCAGCTGAAAAAGTAAATCTGAGTGGTCAGGTGCTAAAAGCATCTATGCATTGTCCTTTAAGTTGAGAAAAACTGGAGGAATAACGCTCATGTTCCTGTGCTTGGTGACACTTTTTCTTCACAAAATGTTAATATATTTAGACTTGATGGTTCAGGTTAACAACAGAAACCAGATTATGATCAAAATAAGACTCAAGTGGTGGAAGGAAAAGACCAAAAGGGTTAGGGTCAGGGTTTGGGTTCGAGACCAAGTCAAACCCAAGAAAAGAGGGAAACAAAACCACATGTAGACAAACATTAAATCTAAGCATCAGGGCACTTTAACCAGTGACAGTGCTTTGGGGAAAAAAGAGTATAAAAAAAATAGAAAGTGTGGCAGAAACAGTCCGTTCTACAGCAGAATCTTATCTTCACATTAGTAGATTTAATCTTGAGGAATTTTAAAGTAATCCGATGAGAAATGAAAGTGATTGTTTCTTTGATGATGCTACCATGACGGTTCATCTTTTTCTACTGGTTGTGAGATCCACTCTTAGTTGGATGACGGCTGACTTACAAATCAATGTTTCAAATATCCATAAGAGAAACAAAAAATGTTTTATTTTATGGAGCAAAGTTACATAAATAATCAACTCCTAACTGTTCAGTCGGTTGTCTCAGTATCATCTTCTACCTGGTTGATTCCGGTTATTGTGACAATTTATTTTATTTGCCTTGTTTATTAACAGAACCTTTGTTTTAGCAATCATTAAGTGTAGATAATATCAGTATTTTGATTTAAAAGAAGGCATCAGTTCCTGTTTTGTTCAAAACTGTGCTTTTATAACTCACATATGTTCAAAAATGACTGCTGAATGACTCGGACTTGGTTTGGACAGCTAAAAGGGACCGAGAGAGAAAAAAGCTCATCAGACACATTAATTATACTTCAGGAGAGGCGTCTGCTCAGAAATATCAGAAATCAGTGGGGCGCACATGTACTTTCTGGAAAAATCTGCCCAGAAGCAGTTTTCACAGGAGAATTGAGGCCGTGAAACCCCCGGCATGGAAACACGGCCAAGCGACTTATCTATGTATGATAATAACTTGTGTTTTGATGTGATGAGTCAAATTTTTAAATACTTGGCTGCACAGAAGCCACGTCATTTGCTAAAGTAAATAATGAGTGTCTGCAGGCAAGAGTGAAGCAAAGTGGGGGTGTCTTGCAGGTTTGGGGCTTTATTTCTGGAAGCTGAGTCGGTGATTTGGTCTCAGCTCGATGCTGAGAAACACTGACTGGATAAGAGACACTAACGCATCCTGCAATCACATCTAAAGTGAGATAATTGGCTCGAAATGTATTTTTCAGCAGGACAATGACCCTAAACACACCGCAGATGTCGTTAGGGAATTATCTTTATCATAAATGAAGAATAAGAAATCCCGGAAGGCCTGATCCTAACAGCCAGGAATCTGAGTTCACATGAAAAGATAAAAGGAACGTTGGTACATTAAGAGCTGTGTTTCTGAGCTATTTTGGCTGCAATGTGTCCCACATATTCTGTTAACACTTTAAACTGTAATAAGTTTTGAAAAAAGGCCCATAATCACCTGAGTGAGGAGAGAGATGGGAAGAGCAGCGGTTTGGTTTCCTGTGTGCTTCAGCTGTGCTGCTGTCTCCCAGGACGGGACAAAAAGTTCACGTCACTCACAAACACAAGACAAACCCACCTAAAATGTTGCATGTTCTCTGGATCAAATGCTGTCCTGTTTCCCTCCCCAGCAACGTATGAACAGTCATGTGAGATGTATAAACACAAAGGCAACACATCAGGACATTATTACATAGACGTGGACGGCAGCGGACCCGTCAAACCCCAGCTGGTTTACTGCAACATAACAGGTAAAACACACGTTGTCGTGATTCGTTGGTCTGCGTGACGGTGGTGATCCACGCAGTCTGCTAACGGACACTTTGTGTTTCCGTTTCCACCAGAGGATGAGACGTGGGTGGTCATCCATCACAACAACACAGACATGACCAGAGTCCAGTCGTCAGCTGAGACAAATCAACACTTTACCAGCTTCCACTACTCTTCTGAGGAGGAGCAGCTGGCAGCCATCATCCATCAGTCCGAGCACTGTGAGCAGGAGCTGTCCTACCGCTGCAGGAGGTCCCGCCTCTTCAACCCCCCCGGTGAGCTCCAGAGGAAAAGCTTTCACGTTTTAGCCTTAATTCAAGATCGCAGAGCTGTTTCATCATAATTTTACTCTTTTGTCGAGTGAGCTGTTTTAAATGTAGTCAAGATGGCTCCGAGCAACTTTTCACCACCAAGCAAGATTTTCAGCTTCTGTGTGATCTATATCTGGAACTGGAGCCCGGTTGTGTGAATTGCTGATCTAGTCAATTTAGCTCTAATTCAGCCATCAGTTAGAAATCTATAGGGCATTATCTCCCAAAGAAAAAACGTTTTTCTTTGCAAAAATTAATTTTCAAATGAACCGTTGGCTGCATTTGTTTCTGGATCCTTTTTTAAATACCTTCATAAATATGCAACACAAAATGACTCAAAAGGAGACAAAAAGCTGTGAAACACCACTTTATGTTAAAAAAAAAAGTTTTATTACCAGTTTGAGATGAGCTAAGAGCTGCTCATGACCCATCCGTCAGGAACCAGCAGCAGAGATAACTGATCAAAGGTGACAGACGCATGGATGTGAGATGTGTTTAAATCCTTTGAGGTGTGTCCTCTCTGACAGTCAGAAGTAAGAAAAACAAAAATAGAAGCTGACTTCACATTTGATATGAAAAAAGTCCTCTACAAAACTAGTCCAGCCAGTGGCATGGATGAGTGAGGATTACTGCTGCGTCGCGGCTGATGTTGTGTGTGTTTGTGTTTCAGATGGTACCCCGCTCAGCTGGTGGGTGGGAGGCCCGGGTCCAGGCGAGGTCCAGACCTACTGGGGCGGCGCTCTGCCTGGCAGCCGCCGGTGTGGGTGCAGTCTGCAGGACAAATGTCTGGACTCCAGTTATTACTGCAACTGTGACGCTGACTATGACCAATGGTACCGAACCCGACTCGGAAGCATCACTGAAGCTGCAGCACATTTGCTCAAAACTTTGTTTCAGACGTTTTGTGTTTGTGAGGACATCCAACATTCAAAAACTGAAACTAAATGGCCACAGTAGAGGACTAGTGTTTGATTTCTAAATGCTGTGTGTAGTTTAGGTCCAAGCAGGCACACTTTTCACCCTGTTTATCTCCTCTTCTCATTTTTATGAATGACTTGTTTTCTCTTCTGTATTTTGTTTACATGTTCTTCTTTTCCTCTTCTTCAGGACTGATGACTCGGGCCTGATCACCCATAAGGAGACCCTCCCAGTCCGGTCTCTGGTTCTGGGTGACATCCAGCGGCCGGGGTCAGAAGCTTCCTACAGGGTGGGGCCACTGCGTTGTCATGGAGACAGTGAGTCTAACGTCTTGCTGATTTGTGCAAAGCTGCTGTCAGATGTGACACTGCTGTGGACTGGTGACGTGACGGGAATTAATTTAAAGAATAAGTTTCTTTAGCAACCTTTTTATCGTGTAATTCAAAAGCATCTTTGCATCAAATGTCCTTCCTGCCATTTTAATTGTGGAAAACAATGTCGCAGTAAATTACACTAGCTAATTAGCAGACTTACGGCTAAAATATGACTTGCTTTTGCTCTTTAATATAAAATATATACATAAATGACTTTGATAAAGTCTAACAGTTTAATTGCTTATAATTTCAACATTAAGTTTAATGAGAAGGTAAGTACACAGATAAATCAATTAAAATTAGTTACCATAGCTATGATGATGTTTTTGTTCTCAGCTAATTAGCTGAACAGTTGGTTCATTTGTTTACTACATGGTTTTCATTATGCAAGCATCATAATGAGTTTTCTTTAATGAGCTTTGCTCCAGAGTTATACATGCAGCGCCAAAAAAAAAAAAATTAAAAAAAGAAGAAAAGTTTGCAAGTTTTCCTAATCTTCTTTCGGGAACGGAAAAGCCAAGCATCCAAAGCTTTTGGGTCTTCTTGTCTTTCAGAGAACTTTTGGAATGCCGCGTTTTTTGACAGGAAGACATCGTACCTGCACTTCCCCACCTTTCATGGAGAGCTGAATGCTGATATCTCTTTTCTGTTTAAAACAACATTCTCGTCTGGCGTCTTTCTTGAAAATCTGGGCATTAAGGACTTCATACGGATAGAGCTCAGCTGTGAGTAACAATATAAGGGCTTTTTGTCTTTTTGCTTTGAATAAGCGAGAGACTGCAAAAGTGGAATTTTTAGGTCACTCGGATGCTCGAAATCCACCTGTTAGAAAATTTAAGCTTTAGCCAAATATGAGCTGTTTTTTTTTAATTTTTTGGTTTGTTTGTTTATTTTTTGTTTTCTTTTTGGTGATTTGGTGATTCTACCATGCAAAATTTCTGTGAACAAAGAACAATTAATCAGATGAAACTAGTGGATGAACCTCCTCCTCAGTGCCCTACCCACGGCTGCCCACGGCCCATGGGTATGCCCACGGCAGCATGCTTTTTTAACTGCATCACATTATGTCAGTTAGGACAGACAACAACAACAACAACAACAAACTACACATTCAAACACAGGGCAGGCTTGAGGTTGGGGTTGCTGGGTGGTATTGCAGGGCTGCAGTACCATGGTGGTGGTGGGGCTGTCTGGGATGTTCTTGTTGGCATGGCAACCACCCTAACTAATTAAACTTGTCTCCGGTGGTTATGGCTGCCGGATATTATTATTGTTATTATTATTTCATTACTATTATTATTATTATTATAAATTAAGGTTATTATTATTATTATTGTTATTATTAGTAGTACTACTACTACTACTACTACTACTATTTTTAGTAGTAGTATTATTATTACTATCATTGCTGTGGTATCCCATTGGTATCCCCATATCTTAATTATTATTGATATCAAAATCATTACAACTATCTGTTTCTCCTTATTTGTATCCTTCTAACCTCTTTCTCCATCATTTACTTGCCTGTTCCCCTTTCTGCTTAGTTTTGTTTCACCTCTCTCTCTTTGTATGTGAGTATAATATGTTGTGTATGTCCAAAAAGGAGAGAGAAGAAAAGGAAAAGAAGAAAAAAAATGAAAAAGAGAGAATATTTAAAACATTTAGGACAAAAGAGTATTAACAAATGATTCTACTTAATGTAATTATTTTAATAATTATTTAATGGCACTGCACTAGCCTACAAGATAAAGGAGGAGGGTTAGAATTGTAACCAAAAAAAATCAATAAGAAAGTTAATTTGTAGTTCTAAGAATATAATATGTTTTTAACTTCCATTTTATCTCTACCCACACTTTATTCTTTTCTCTTACAGCGTCCATTAGGATCATATTAAAATAGCAAATTATGCAATAAGATGATGACATCATTTAGCAACTTCTGCCAACTTTTAGGACATCTAACATCCACTTTCCTTGCCGAGAGGTCGGTAACATTATCTGTCAGCCCTCCACAGTCCAGGCCTCTAGCAGTAAAGGGCAATTCTCCCTAATAATTACCAGCCCAGCCATATCCTTGGGTTTTAGTAGTTTGTGGGCACATCGAGGTCAGCGCATCCCTGATCATTTCTGATATTGATCATTTGGATCTGAGCCATGGTGTGTCGGGATTTTAAAGGAAATATTTCGTAAACAAGGCTGCCAGTGACCGAAGAGTGATTAATATCTGTTTGGGTCATTTAAAATCCAGGCTTCAAGCCAGAACCAGACATGTTTCCCATCTGGCTTTTCACTGGTGAAAGTCCAATAAAAGAACCAAGAAAAAGCGTGTAAACGGGTATTTTTGAAGCAGTTCGGTCATGCTATTGCTTGATAATAACTGAACTGAAAATGTCACATTTAATTTTCCGTATAACTGAGTTTTAAAAAAATGCAAAGTCTTGCTAGATTTCTGGCAGCGCGCACAGATTTATCACTAAATGTCAGAATTATTACTACATTTGATTTTAACAAATGCAGCTGACGTGTTTGTTGTGTGTTGACAGTTGCAGAGCTGAAAGGCTGTTGTTGCAAGCATGACAGTAAACATCCTATTGATCTTAGCATGGTCTGATACTCACACACACACACACACACACACACAGAAACAAATGAGTTTGGAGCTGCAGTCCTTCTTTACTGCCCCGAGCTTGTTTCTAAATGATCCCAGATCTGTGTCCAGCTGTCTGTCCAAGCTGCCAGCAGATGGAAGTCAGTTAAGCCCTCTGCCAACATGTGATGATGGAGGAACATGTGTACTAATGGCTTTATTGAAAAATAGCACAATCTGGAGCCAGGCTGGAAGACAAAACTTCTGCTTTAACAACATTACCAAAGGAAAAAAAAGGCAAATAGTTAGTATTCAATAAATACAACAATTATTGTCTGTTCATAAAAATAAAATAACAAGTAAAAGCTCCTCCTCTGTTAAAGCTAAAAGCGCGCATAAGTAAATGTCAAGGCTGGTTGGAATTTTCTGAAACTCAAAATATGACGTGTACCTGTTATTAGAGCCACATGGTGCATTTTCTGCGATTTATTTGCAGGACAATCTGCATTATTTGATTTGGACTTTACACTCAGGAAAATAGTCATTCACTAACTGATTTTTCAAGTTTTACAAAATTGGAGCACAATGTAAAGTTCTGATTTACAAAAGCTCATTTAGGGTTTTTTTTTTTATATATAAATATATAACTTTCCACTTGGTAGTTGAAGCTGGTATCAGCCAAAGTTTCCTTCACACGTTCGACCTGCTATCATCTCTGTCAGCGGTAAAAAGGTAGACAGGAACCACGAGCATGTTACAGGTGTTAATCCTGCTGTACAGCAAAACATAGTAGCAAAAAAAAAAAAGTGTTTTCTTTCTTTGGTGAAATTTCATTTTTACTCTGACAATAAAAAATGAGAACAAAGAAGGAAAAAATGAAAGATAAGATTCCTTTATGGTGTTACTAAAGCCGTTGTTCATGCATTAAAACCACCAGTCAGAGCCAGGAGGAATCTGTCATTTTCTACATATAACATGTTGCCTGGCAACCAGCTAGCTAGATGGTTTCTGGAAGTTAAGCTACAGCAGTTTCAACAAAATCAGGTTACCAAGGCTACCAAGTTTTACTTCTGACCTTTAAATATACGTTTTTGCTTTTATGCCATGAGAAACATACATGTTTGCCAGTAAACATAGTGCCACTAAAGCTTCTTCTGTGTTTTTAAATGTGGATATATTATTACATTCACAGCCTCTCACTAATCAGATTAAACAATTATTCGTTTTTAACAGACTTAATCAAGAAAAAGTCAGTCTCAGGTCCATGATTTCTTTTAGTTTTTATTCGTTTCATCCCATGTGAACTCACTCTTCATCAGCTTCCACAGAAGTCATCTTCTCTTTCGACGTGGGAAACGGGCCTCTGGAGGTGCGAGTGAACACGAGCCTCCCGATGAATGACAACCGCTGGCACAGCGTCCGAGCTGAGCGAAACGTGAAAGAGGCATCGCTGCGCGTCGACAGTTTCCCCACCGCCACACAGGAAGCTCCCACCGACGGACTCATCCACCTGCAGCTGAACAGCCAGTTGTTCATAGGTGAGATGGAAAAGTCTAAAAGTTTCCATATGATGAGACCCTGAGGGCGATTCCAGATGAAATGGGGTTAGTCCTGTCGATGGATTTGTTGATAGTCCTAACAGTCAAGTTTACATAGTTACGGAAAGAGTTTTGCCTGAGCTTTAACATCAATAAGAGCTTAGGCTTGCGATCTCTGCTGCAGCACTTTATCTTGTGTTATCTCCACTTCACAAGCAAGCAGACAGCTGTCAATTCTTCCACAAACAAACAAACACACAAATAAACACACACCAAAAAAGCATGTTGAAAGGTGTAAATCTAGAATCTGCATCTTTATGTTGTAATTTCAGACAGCCAAACTGACCAGTGCTGAAGTCTGTGAAGCAGATGTGAGTGGGTGCTCACAGCTGGCCTGAGGTGCTCAGACCGTGGAGAGCTTTGTTTGTTTGTTGGAGGTGATGATTCTGGTCCTACTGACAGTAATGTCTGTTTTACTGCGTCAAAGACATGTTACGCCTTTGTTTTTTGTTTCACGCTGATCAATTATTACTTTAAATAAATAATGATCTGACAGGGTGGATTACGCAGCTCGCCACCCTTTAAACTCTGCCTAAAGACAATTTTAAACAAAATTGGGCAGAATCACATCCACCTAATCCTGTACATGGCGCCGTACTAACTTCCACACTTTGTTTGTTAAAAGATAAGGTTATTATCTTTCATTCTTTCATCTTGAACAAATTTCAGTTAAAGAGATTTTTCATAGTTAAATCAACCCTGGGTCTTTTACTAGATGATAATGAGTGTAAACATCCTTTAAGGACCAAAACAACGTGAATCAAAGCATGTTTGAGTTAAAACAGAATATACATTTGCAGCATAATGGTCATGAATGTTAGCCCAGAGGGCGAACAGCCGATGTTCGAATATTTGCTATTTTCAGGCATATTTGAAGATGTTGTTGATCTTAGTTGGTATTGTGGATAGTTTTCTATACAGACAAACTGAAACTTTTCCTGTATAGAATGTCCATTAAGGAGGACTGTGTTTATTTACCAGATATGATGTCCAGGTTACTGCCGTCTTAAATCCCTACCATCCATAACTAGATGTTGGATATACTACTGTAAACTGACACAAACTAAACGATTTCATGGCACTCCCTGCTTCATTTTTTTTTTGATTGAAAAGGTAAATCTTTTAAAATGGGTCATGAAGGATATTTGATTTAAAACCAGTGGCTCATTAATTCACCAGAGCTGCTAAAGGTTTTTAGTGAACTGAATCATGGGATTGTTTTGACTCTTTGCAAGTGCAAGACTAACAGACATTTGGTTCTTTTTTATATATATTTATTAAGAGGGAATAATGTATGTTGGTCTGACAGCAAACAGCTTCTCTGTTCATGATAATGGAGGACCATGTTGCTGAGTGATGCTAAAGGTCTCCCCGATGTGTTTTGGACAGAACTGTATGGCATCGAGGTTACATACTAATTGTGTCTGTATGTTGCTCAGTCCAGAATGTCTTGGCTCCCAGAGGCTTTCTGACATCCTGTTAGTGACCATGATTGCCTGCAGCTGTGTGCTTTTCTTGCCAGCACAAAAAGTGTGACTTTCACTGCTTTCGGCAAACACACTACAGCGAAGACTGGAGACGTGGCATTCACACAGAGTGGGAAAAGTAATGGATTGTAGACATAATCTTCATCTTTTCTTCATCATAGTCTCAAAGTCTGAAGTTGGCTGTTTAAAACTTCTCCTTGAACCTAAACTGTTCCAGTAACTAATATGGACATTTTGTGTGTAAATTTGACAGTTTATCTTTTCCAGGAGAGCTGATGCAATCCTGTAATAATTATAATAATAATAATAATAATTCTTTTTTTTAAAAAACAGCCCATATGCTGTCATCTTTCTGTGTGGCACCTTATTGTTGTTCTCTGTGCTTGGACTACAAGTACTAACATCAAAATAAGACACAATGCATTCAGAAATATTGATCTTAATGTATTACTGATACCTGCTTTGATAATGAGGAGTTTTTTTCTACCACAAAGGTTCATTTGATTTGTCTGTTAAGAAAGTTAAGCAACATAACTTTTAGGGGTTTTTTTTCCTATTAAGGAACTGCTTTACACTGACATTTTCCCCTTTGAAATGAAAGAAAATGGTTTGATAATTTCTTTAAGATCCTCATTTGGGTGACTGTCTTGTTCTCCTCAAATGAGCAGGACTCTTTTGAAAATTGACAAAATAGCAGTTCCCTTTAACACACAGCAACGTTTAACTGGATATGTGAGGATTATGAGCCAGACTGATTGTGAGGGGGTGCTTATGCATTTCACATGTTTTCATCCAAAAGAATAGTTTGTTAATCTGGAATTATCAAGATATATTTTTACACAAAACCATAACTGAAAATACTCCAGAGAAAACCAGATTTAGGATAAATATAAGCAACTAGAAACAAATCAAACTGCTATGTGAAGAAAACTAATGGAGAACTGATAAGTTACCAGTATGGTCTCACGGCAACTCCAAGTTTGCATCAAATATTAGGTGCTAACGAAATTCAAGGTAGCTTTTTAATGCAGGAATATTAAACAGAACACAAAACAGAACCTAATGCAAAAGTATCAGCCGGAGGGCTATTACTCACATTACACACTGTACAACGTACTAATGCAGTGTTTGACAAAGGGAGAGGCATCTGTGCAAGGGAGGGAGATTAAATCAAGAGAGAAATGAAATAAGAACTGTTGAATTAGTCACATAAAAGCTGCACGTAGGGAACTGCTAGGAGCCATCAGGCTCGCTCACTTCTGGTTTTAACATGCCATGTGAAAATCCATCAAATCTCCTTGCACATAATCCTCCCTGTTTAAAATGAACACCTCACACATTTGTCTTTGTTGCTGCAGAAGTGCTGATCCCATCTCTTCACCTGCAAGAAATTTACTGAGGCAGGAAAGGTAGCTCTATTAGGTCTGGAGAGATGAAGACTCGGTGTCCTAAAAAGCTGTGGTTCAGTTAGGCAGCTCTCACACTGAATATTTCAAATGCTTTTTTTGTAATGATAAAACACTTAAGCTTTGAATGTCTGGGCTCCAGGCCAATCAGTCCCAACTTATTAGTCATATGTAGTGATACTGGGAGCTGTTGTCAACTTAACCTCCACAGAATCAAAGCGTACAGGTGGAAGCTGGACGAGAGGCGGGATTTGATGTTTCATCAGAAGGCATGTAAGAGACGAGTACCGTTTTATCCTATAAACAGACCTACAAGTGAGATGAGACTAATTAAAATAAACTGTGCAGAGGGTTTTTTCTTGCTTAACTCCCAAGGGGATCATTTGTGCAACCTGCATTACATTACGCTCTGGGATGAAACTGGACAAAAATAAATAAAATAAAATAAAAGAACAGCTGACTTTAATTCAGTTTTATATATTATTTCTCTGAGCCAGGTTTTTGTTTGTAGCCGAACTGTCTGTCTCCATCTCAACCACGTCTGAAAGCAAGGAAAGTTACTCTAAACTGTAAGACTGCAGCAAAATGAAAGAACCAGATGAACAGGTTTAGGAGAGAAGCTGGTGTTGTCGTAGCTCTCCTGTCCAAATGGATAACCTCTGCACTCAGCTGACGCTGTAAAAGATATGGGTCTGAACCTTTACCACCTGAGCTGAGGAGATCACTGGGTATAAGGAGTCGTCCAACCTTGGAGGAGTTTCTGTCATCATTACAATATACTTATAGGTCAGGATAAGTTTTATATTATATGTCAGGGGGAAAAAATCAGTAAATTTTACATTGAACTTTTCAGCACCGCGCATACCTGGCACATGAAAGGAAACATGACATATGACATATGACATTACATTGTTGAGCATATTTAAGCAGTATGTGCCCAGATGATGCCAGTATCATCTGGGCACAGATGTTGGGGGCAATCGCCCTCCTAAAGCGAGAAAATGCAAGGAGCCGCATGTCCCTTGCCTGGACGCAGGTTAAAGCCACCTTAAAGCCAGGTCTGGGGGAGCGGTTTGTCAACGAGTGGTCAGGTCACTACCCACAGCACCTGGCTAAGCTCATTTTAGACTTTTTATCAACATGGGTTTGCCCTCCTGTGAGCTCACCACTTACAGGAGGAGCCGTGTGGGTCGTGTGTGGGTCTTGGCGGGCGGATTCTTTGAATCCAAAACTGGTACTTTCACCTCTCTGGAAGGAGCCTGAACTTGTCTGCAAGGTTGAGATGTACCAGCTTGATACAGCCAGGCTCACCTAACACACAGTACGGGTTAGAGAACCAATCTCCATGACAGTGGCTGGAACCTAATCTATTCTGGGTTACCCATGATGAGGTGTGGGGCTGGAGCTGGCTGCCTTGTAGCCCCCAGGCTCCGAGCCTGGGGGTTGGGGTTTTCACTGGTACACGTTTAGAACATGAGGTCTTCTTGGAGTCCCAGGCAGGTGTGGTGGAAAGATTTCCAATAGATGATTCAATTGTTCCACAGGGGGTTTTCGATATTCATGTGGACAACAGCAATGATACCTGGAAGGTGTGACTGGGAGGAAAAGTTTTTCTGATCTCAACCTGAGCAACTTTCTGTTGTTTGACTTCTGTCACAGTTTATCCATAACAAACACCATGTTCGGACATAAGGCTATCCATAAGCTCACATGTCACCAGGACGCGCTTGGTTACAGTTTAATGATGGATACCATAATTGTATTTCATGATTAATTTTGTAAATATATTGACTTTCTAGGCACCACCGAGGCATTGAGGGGGTCTGGTTTGGTGGCCAAAGGATTCCATTAATTGCTTTTTGCAGATGATGTGGTCCTGTTGACTTCATCAACCCATGACCTTCAGCTTACTTTGGAGCAGTGAGTAGGCGAACGTGAGATGGCAAGATGGAGAATTAGCGACTCTAAATCTGAGACCAGGATTCTCTGTTGGAAAAGGGTGGAATGTCTTGCCTGGGTTGGGAGTGAGGTGCTGCCCAAGTGGAGGAGTTTAAGTGTCTCAGGGTCTTGTTCATGGGCGATGGAAAAATGGGATGAAAGACTGACAGGTGGATCAGTGTATCATCTGTGGTAAACTGGAACCTGTACCAGTCTGTTGTGGTGAAGTCTGAGAGCTTCCCAGGCACCAATGTGACTGGGAAATCTTGGCAAATTAATTGAGTTAAAACTCTTTCAACCAACTCCCTTTCAGTTATCTCTGCTGTTTTCTTCCACCTGCTGTCCACTCTCACTACAGACTACAACGTCATCTGCAAACACGATAGAGGCTCCTATCTGAACTAATCTGTCATCCGTTGCCATGACAAACCTGAAGAAGCTCAAAGCCGTCCATCTATTACTCCTACTCCATACCTCACTGTTGTCCTACACCACCCCAACATACGCTTCCTCACGCAACTTATCCTGGGCTTCTCCATCAACTCTCTCAAGTAGTTTTTTTTTTTTTGGTATGATGCCATTCTGCTGCCCACAAATTGGAGCTGCTTTTCTCAGCCCAGGTTCCACTACTCTTTCCAAGATCTTAATTGTC
This sequence comes from Zenarchopterus dispar, assembly GCA_028564865.1. Lineage (NCBI taxonomy): Eukaryota > Metazoa > Chordata > Actinopteri > Beloniformes > Zenarchopteridae > Zenarchopterus > Zenarchopterus dispar. Next base: position 6,895 of record JAOWBL010015986.1, on the reverse strand, counting down.
AGAAGTAAAGACAAAGTCTTGGTCCATTTCCCTGTCAGTCCAGAAAATGAGTATTCAACATCAGCCAAGCAATTTGCCAATCAAAAACCATGTTTACGCTCTCTAGAGTAGGCATTGGCAATATGTGGATGTCAGTCAAAATTGATGTGAGAGAAAATAGAAAATTCCCTCGAGATGCAAAAAAAAAAAATCAGCTTCTTCCCTGTCTAGATCAGTTAGTGTCAGTCAAATCTGGCAGCACTGAGTGTCATCCAGAAAAAAGCAATTAGTTTACCACCTGTTATTTTGTTTTTATTTGCAGGAGGCACTGCGTCCAGACAGAGAGGCTTTCTGGGCTGCATCCGCTCTCTGCAGCTAAACGGCATCACTCTGGACCTGGAGGAGAGGGCAAAGATCACTCCAGGGGTTCGACCTGGATGCCCGGGCCACTGCAGCAGCTATGGCAGGCTCTGCCAGAACCAAGGACGCTGTGTGGAAAAAGACAACGGGTTCTCTTGTGACTGCAGCCAGTCTGCCTTCACTGGGGCCTTCTGTCATGAAGGTACAGCCGCTGAGCACTTCCAGACAGTAAATAATAATAATACATTTATTTATAAGGCGCCTTTCATGGCACTCAAGGTCGCCGAAATACAGAGAAAAATACGTGATTTATCCTCATACATGCTATTCAAATCTATTTTACACTTTTGTTCACCTTCACTATTTTAAATTAGTCAGGAAGTTATTTACGATGTTTTAGTTTAATATCATTTTAGATCTATAGATTTATGTCCACCAGAGGTTTCAAGATCCACAGACCTGCAAAACAACTGACCAATAAATGTCAGAACTGCAGCGGGAAAACCTTCCAAAGCATGGTCTAAAGTCTTGAAATAGAAAAGAAATTTCTCCTGAGAATTTAAATTGGCTTGTTTTCTTTTTCTGGAGTTTTCTTGAAATATAGGTTTAATATAGTTTTGTGTCTAAGGAAGGCAGAGTAAATCAGGAATTCAGAAATGTCTCTATATTACCATCAGTAGAACTAGTTGCTTTGCACTAGTCATATAAAACAAAAAGTTTTATTATAGACCCTGAAACATGTTCCTATAAAATCAAGACTTCAAGATAGTTCATGAGAAGAGGTTGATTTCTTTTTCTCTTTCCTTTGTTAAATATTGAATTCATACCTCAGAAATGTTTATTGTCTTGTTTTCTGCAGTATATCTTTTCAACGCAGCTTCTTTTTGATTTTATTACTCTCATTCAGTTTGATATGACTTTTTCTTTTCACACCACCTGTTCTACTACATTTTATTTTCAAAACTCAGTCAGTAGATGCTACCCAGAGGGTCTCTAAATAAAGATTTGTTTGCCGGTTTCATAAGGCAGCCACAGGCTGCGACGTAAGTCAGCGTCTCAGAGGAAGTTCACCTGCATCACATCCACCATGACACGTCTGCAAATAAAGGTTCGGGCAGATAAATGCCTTTACTGCTTTCTTCTTTATGATTTTTTTACACCTGCATCGTGCATTGTTATCTTAGGTTGTTCTTAAGGTATTTGTTCAGCCCTCTGACACGGCTTTTCGTTCCACATTCGTAGAAAATCTTGGACATGACCATCAACCTGGCCATGAACTTAGGAGCGAGCTACGAATGCTGGATTCTTACAAAGCTGCCTCAAGGAGGCCTTAGGAAATGGTCCATAAACAGTGGAAAATGGTGGCAGGGAAAAATGTAAATAAATATGAGTGATGCAGATTTTCAGCTATGATGAAGATCAGCACATCAGTTAAACATCAGACATAAAACTGACCTTTTACCTCTAGGGTGCTCGCTGCCTGTACAGGTTGGACTTCTCATGTTCATTCTGAAAAGATTATGAATCCAACAAATGCATAATTACTCCTCTATTCTGCTGTGACTTTTTCCATTGTGTGGGGCATCTAGAAAGAGCGTCAAATGTTAATTCAGACTCCAACAGTGAAGTATGTCAGCTTAAACAGTTAAACTCAAGATAATCAGGTGTGGTGACCCATAAAGGGGCAAAAAAGAGGAAGACTTTTTCAAAGGGGGAAAAAATTCAAGATTAAATTTAATTATTAATGTGCAATACAAGAATATATAATGAAACTGCAGATGTGGTTTCAGAGCTCTCACAAAAGCAAAATTATATGGATAAGAACGACGATAAAGGCTTTACAGTAGCTCTGTGCACTGATAATTGCAATTCTTTGCTTTTTCATTTGCAGAGAGAGAGTGTGTGTTTAAAACTACATTCTTCCTCATCATAATTCTTGAAAACTTAATTTACCACAACAGGGAAATGCATTTCGTGCAATGCTGCAAGAAGCTGTCTGGATCGGTGAAAGACACCTCGCAGAACACGGCAGCATCAAAGGACTTGAGACAGGAGGGAACAAATAGAAGCCTAAAAAAAAGTATTTAAAAAGACACGCTCTGATAGGTGACTCTCTCATCTGAAAGGTTACCTTCAATATTTTAGGAGCAAATACATTAGATTTTGCTACATAAATCAAATCAAGTGTAACTCAGAAGGGACACTGTTCTTCTGAAGTGCTGCCCTCTCCAAAGTCGGCATATATAACATTTTTACAGCTTTCAGCGGGCAATTATAACATTGAATTGTTGCATGTTTCTCACTGGATATCATGTTTCCATTTGCAATAAAACCCTTAATGGAAATTGTTAATTTCCACAGTTTGGGATTCATATAGTGAGCTTTCAAGAACCCTTGGTTTTCTTTAGATTTTGCCGTATTTCTTCAGCAAAAGTGTTTTCCCCGAGAAACAATAGAAGACATATAAGAGTAACAGATACTGGGAGGACTTAGTGTGAGTGTTGGTTTGTGTTTGTTGTTGTTATTTTTTTGTTTGTTTCTTTGTTCATCTATATGTGTGACCTGTCTAGGGGTGACCTGTGTGCACCCCGGCCTTTCATCTAACCAGAACCGGGTTAGGCTCCAGCAGACCCAGGAGGCCAAAATAGAAAGAAGTTGACATAGATAATGAATGGATGGCTCTCAAAACACCGTAAAAAATGAACCAACAAAACAAAAACTGCATATAAAATGGAGGTGATGAAACTTCCCGTAAGTTGGAGCTGAAGCAGAGACAATCGAGATAAAAAGCAAAGAGATGAATTGTGAATTAGTTAAAATGATGAAGAATTGACTCAGTTAAAAACATTGTCACAATTTAATGAAAACTAATTCAAATTGAATGAAAACTGAATGGCATCTGTTCATAATACTTTGTTACTGATTTCATCCTTTGTCATTTCAGGTACAGAATCTACCGTCTGTCATATCAGGAACGTTTCCTCAAGAGTAGAAAGAAAGAAACGTGTTTTGACAACACATAAAAGAAATCTACTTCTTTCATAAAACCAGTGAACTTCAAATCTGTAGACTGTAACACATGCACGGGCAGGAAGACTTTACTTCTATAATATAAAATAAAATGAAAAAAGATCCCCGCAGAGTCTGGATGGAGACCAGATTCCTGCTACACCTGCAAAAAGCATGTTTTACTTTCAACTGAGCTGCAAATACATTTCTAAAACTGCATCACATCAATCCAACCCCAACCCTGTCATTTCAGTCATCCTTACTAGATTACCGACTTGTTTCATTCCAAACAGAAATTTTCTGTAATCATTCTCTGTCTTCTGCTCACAGTGTACTTGGGTCTGTGTACTTCTGCAATAGCCTAAAAATAACTTCTAACCCAAAACAAAAGACAGCTAGATGTTCTAGTGACTCTGTTTGAGTTTTTAACAACAACCTCCCCAGGGTCGAAGTGAGCCGTCTGTGGGTATTTATCCGTGCATGAATGTCAGCTATTCATTTATTTAATAAAGCCACATATCCTCCACCTGTCTTTAGAAGTACACAAACCTCAGACATCCTCGAGTCCCTTGATTCCAACCAGGATGTGCAGACTCAGTAGTTTAAGATAATTATTATTGAACTGCTTCTTCCCACATGTTTCCTTTTATGCATGTAATGTTTTTTCTTCCAAAGTTTGTGAGAAAGTATAAGAAAAGCCATGTCTGAGTGCTGCAGTCAGAAACCCATCTTCTCTAAGAATACAGAGCTCTAGGGGTTCAGATACTGAGGTAGTGATGCCAGCGATGCAGCTTTGTATGCATGTGGCGTGTCTTCAAGTGCTTATAGGAGAGAACAGAATTTAATATTTGAAATTTTGGTAAAGCTACTGGAGACCAGTCAGCTCTACTGCTGAAAACTCCCAACTTTTCTCTCTCAGAGGTTTCAGCTGCCTTTAAGTCAACAACATCCATCAGCTATATCCTCAAGGAGCCAAATGAGCCGAGCAGGAAAAAGCCTGGCACCCTGCCCCCATCCATCCACTCAGATATCACGCTGAGAGGAGAAAACATCTCCCTGAGCTTCAGGACCAGCCAGACTCCTGCTTTGCTGCTCTACGTCAGCTCCTTCTACAAAGAATACCTGATGCTGCTCATCAATGACCGTGGTGAGAAGCCGACTTTTTCTGATTCTGCAATCCTTTCTAAATCTTGTGACTGCAAATATTTTAGTTTGACCTCTCTTTTTACCCCCATGAATTGATGGTGTGATTATTAATTATGTTTTTATTATGTGTGCATATTGTCAGATCGAGGAATAGTTCTTGCTCGTTTCAGTGTGGGAATAATTCCCACATAGTATAATAAAATTGGCCTTCACCACCAAAGTAAAACGTTGCCACTGGCAAATGCAGCATTTTGCTTTTCTGAAGAAAACCGGGTTTATTTCAAGCTTCCAATAGCTGAGCAAATCTTCACACAAAATATCCAGTTAAATACAACTGACAAACTTCAGTAAATGCTGCAGAGTTGTTACTTACTTTAAAGTGGGCTGGACACTTCGTTGGTCCTCCCATCTGTTGTTTCTATTATGGATAAAAATTATTTTATCTAACATTTTTGATTAAAGTGGTAAAGGAAAAAAAAGACTGTTTCTGGCCTTCAGTTTAAAACTCTGCCATTTTTATTTTTATTTTAACCCTTTTTTAGAGAGAGAATACAGTATTGCATAATATTTTAAAATAAATAATCTGGGTTCAGGAATATTGTCTCAGTTTCTTATAATATTCTTATGTGTTATCAAATAGATAAGTAATTTTACAACCGTAGTGGACTGACAGACCAACTCACCTGGCTGTATGTGTTCTGCTTCACTGAATCTCAAGCAAACCTGTAGCTCGTCTCTTCCTCTGTGGTCATCTGTGGCAGGTGTGAAAGATTTCTCTCTGTGGTGTTTTTACAGCCCTGAAAACACACTTTTAATTCAGGAGTGCTCAAACATTTGTATTCTCACTTAAAAGGTTGGTTCAGTTGCATAAACTCAACATTTTTATTATTTCTCTCCCAAGTCAGTCAAATGGAGCAGTACTATTCAACTTCTCAAAGTTTCTCTTATTAGACCAGGAAAACATTGAAGTTACCAAATGTGTATGAATATTTTACTCAAAGAGTTACCATGGTGCCTTTTTTAATCCTTTAATGCAATTAAATGAAATCTAGCTGGCAGTCAGCTGCGTGTCCACTGTCAGTAACAGAAATTGACCTCGTCTTGGATCACTAAACAAGTGTACAAATGCAAATTAACCTGTTGATTCTCAGCTTTACACTTATGACCTTGAATATATTTGAAATTCATACCTCAAAAACAATCAAAAATATCATGTAGGTCTACCAAACACATTGCAATAAAAATGCAGCATAGTAAATATCACAAGTTGTTCCAGGGGAATGTGTTACAGGTTATTACATAGAGGTTACAAAAGCACCAAAGGGAACTAGTTCATCCAAACAGATCACTAATTATTAATAATCCTCAGCAGCACCATCCTAACTATAAAGAAGATGAAACCCAGAATCAACTGGCTAGCAGTTAAAGGGGATCAGCAGAATTTCTGCTGTTATGTACAATGGAAAGGCTCTGCAGGTTTATTCACCAACTTCACTCTGAGATGACTATTTCCTTTGCAGAGTGTAATTGCATATTTGTTTTGTGTATTTACGAAGGTGAGCTGGAACTCAGGTACAAGCTGCACAGCAGTAGGGAGGTGGAGGTGTTCAGCAGCAGAGTGGTGAAGGTGGCTGACGGGGGTCTGCACGCGGTGAATATCAGGCGACAGGCAGAAGCCTTGTCTGTGCAGGTAAACACACATCTACACCACACTTTCTCACACAGGTCAGGGCCGTACTAAATATAGCCTGTGGGCTGCCAGCGCTAGCTGGAGCTACCAGATAAGTTTGTTTTTTCTTCATTCTTGATCTACTTTTAACGTTCTGTCAGACTAAGATGCAAACTATGCATTAAGATGCAAAATAAACCATTGCTCATTCCGCTCTAACGTCGAGCTGCCTGCAGAAACGAACATGGGTTGATGCCTGCGCTCAGGACGGTACCTAAAACTGCTGCCTTCTGCTTATTTTACAACCCGCGGCTCTGTTCCTCCTGCTGAAAATGAAGATAAATGTGCATCTGGCTCAAGTTCCTCACAGTCAGATCATTATATCAAACAGTCTGGTGTTGGTGCACATTTGAAATGAAATAATTAACCATTCACAACCTGGAGTGGAAACTAAGGATGTGCTTAGTCATTCCACAGGAAAAGATGTGGGACTATTTCAGATGTTTAGCTCCAGATGCTTGATTGACAGCTGTCTAATATGTCTGAGTGCATCATTTCCAGAGATGCTGCAGACGCATTCAACTCATGACTGGTAAAAATGTGTTTAAATTACCTATCAGTAAAATACTTATCAGTCGACAGGGTTTCTTGTTTGTTGTGCAGACGTGCATGTGGAGGATGTGGTAATGTTAATGTTAATGATGGAGAGCACTGAAAACAACACAGAAATAC
>JAOWBL010015963.1:0-27972 GCA_028564865.1 Zenarchopterus dispar | reverse complement strand
CCCCCCCCACCTCACCCCACCTCACCCCACCTCACCCCCCTTCACTCACTCCATCGTTTGCCTTCTCCCTCCAGTTGCCGGAGCGCTGCCATCTGTTGGAAAAAGAACACATGCCGTGTCTCATGTGGAGGCACGTCCCAGCCCTGACTTTAACAAAGCATGTCCTTCTGCAGGGATCATCCAACCGTGCCATCTCTCAACATGCCGGCCTGACGTCAGCCCTCAGGCTCGCTTCACCTTGCTCCTGGCCAAATCCAGCATTCATCAGGAGGATATGCAGAGTCAAAACAGGCCGTTCAAACAGACCCGGGCTGAGGTGCCGGGTCTAGTCTGCAGCTATATGAAAAGTGACAAACTGACATGTGCATTTGTTTGACGGGGTCATGTTTGGTTTACGGATTGATAGATAAAATCTGACGTGTCGCCTCAGCTGAGGTATGGATTTTATGTCTCACTGAAGCCATACAACATGTCATGTCATTCAGCATCCCTGAAGACATATATGAAGTACGACAGGACCATGCTGGAGATTTTATGTTGATATTTGATGTTTCATTTAACAGATTAGAGGAGAAAACTGGGACATATGCTCATATTTTTTCCTTTTATTTCTTTTTCTTTTTTGTGGTATTAACATGCAATTATGTCTGCTCTAACATTGATGGTCCAGTCATATTTTTTTTTTTTTAATTTTAAACAACTAACTTATGATACAGGATTTTAGTAGATATTCAATACAATGGTACCAATTAATAAGGGAGACATATTTGAAGTCAGACATTAATAAAGTAGGTGAGATTAAACTATCTAGGAGGACTGGTGAAGGACACACACCTCACATTAAAGTACCATATGAAAATATCTGCTGCAAGATTAAAATGTGTATTTATATATATATATATATATATATGTGTGTGTGTATATATATATATATATATATATATCCAGTGGATAAAGGTTGTACCAAATCATGTTACTAACCATTAAAATACAAGCAGAAAAAAAAAAGATTTACTAGGTATTGTGACATTACAAAACCAGATCAGAGTATAATTAACCATCTTGAACTTCACCCAATTTCACAACTTGCTCCAGTTGCAGAAACAAGTTGTGAAAAATGGGTAACAAAAACAGGTGCCTTAAATGGATAACACAAATCTGTTACTGTGAAGTCAAAAGAAGCACACCCATAAGGAAAAGGGGGCGTGGTTGGAATGCTGGCCCCACCCCCAAACAACCACCTGGTACGTTTGAGACTGTAGACAAGGTTGAGACAGCTGTTGTACTGCATTTTTACTTTTTTTTTTTTTTAGTTTTATTTTTAATTAAAATAACAGATGTTTTTTTCAAACTTTGGGAAATTGTGCCATTTGAAATTTGAAAAAGAAAACATCTCTCCTTTGAAACCTTTATTATCCTGAAACCAAAAAACACGGCATATAATTCTGCACCCCTAAAAACATGAAATATGTTTAATTTTAAAACCTTGTATATTTTTTATATAAATATTTTATTTAAATATTTCTTGATGACATGAGAAAGATATGAGCAGTACTTTGATGGAGCTGGTCCTGTTAAAGCTTATTTATGTTCTGTTTGGAATTAAATTTGTTACCTTTATAATATACGGCATTAGTTTACTATGTGCTTTGTATTATTATTTGTATCGTTTGTATATTTCAAATGCTTCAATGAAACATTTATAAAAAATCAAGCAAGTAACATCGAGAGGTGCAGCTGCAAATGTGCATCCACATACAAGCTGATGTGTTACACCATATAACATGGCAAAGTGTAACCTGATAGTTACGCTGCACCCTGCTCTTATATAATATATTAGTGCACTCACATTTACTCACAAGCATTAAGTGAAAGTGAGGCTGATGGGAACAACATTAATGTTCCTGTTATTTTGTAATAAAGCAGGGTTAGTTAAATAGAAATCGTTGCGTACAGAAGCAGCAGAAGAAAGGAAAATAGATCGCCACAGCTGTTACAGTTCTTCTGGAGAGGAGCATAAATGCCAAAATAAAAATTTAAAGACTGATCTCACTTCAGACCACAAAAGTCAGTCTCAAGGAAGGTCACCAGAGTCAGGAGGATTTATCCTCTGGGGAGAGTATCCACACAAAATGTCCTGCCAACCTGTGCTATAGTTAAATTAAGAAAAAAACAACACCCTTATTTTCACACACAGTAACTCTAGAGACACACTGTTTGTATGGTTCAAAAATAAGGCATACGTAACTGTAGCTACCAGATCATGTTAGTATGAGGGGTGCAATATTTCCCACTGGAATGTGGTGAAGTCACTGTCTATTGTGGTGTAGAAAAACGTGGTAAACTTAAAATAAAGTACCACAAATTTGTACTGTAGGACTGCTAAGTGTTCTCACTTCACACTCTGCAAAACCTCAGACTGCTGGGGGAAACAATATAACAGTGCATGTATCCTTTGCCCCCTGGTATGAAATAACAATCACAATCCGGTCAACATGCTCAAACACATGAGCACATTCCAGCAGTTCTCCTCAGCCCCAACATCTGTAAACACTAGCGGAGGAGACGAAGCAGGAAGACAAGACCCTGGATGGTAAACTGAACTTTAACCCTGAAATCTGAGCACCAAAGTGACCTCAGAGAACACCCAGCAATCAGGCAGAGGACGTTGGTTACTGGATGCTCTTATGGAAAGTCACATATTACACAAAAATTTGCACTATTATCAGGAACTGTCACTATTAAATCTGTTCAAACCTCTTGCAACATAATTTTGCTTTTACTTTTGTAACACTACACAACACACATTTTTAAGGTACCCAGACTTGTATAGATTTTCTTTCAATACTTAAAATTGTATATGAAGGTGTAAACTAAATTTCTTTATTTTTTTGTTTGTAATGTGTTAAAAGCCTGAGCATATTTTGGGGGGCGTGGAGGGGCTGACATTTTATATTGCAAGTGATTAGATCCAGTCTGTGTGTCCTTGTTGACTTTCTCTAATCCACATGGTTTCTATGGTAACCTACACGCAGGAAACTGATGTAAGCAAATCAAATACACGGTTGAGAACTGGCTCCAAAACTGTTGCAGATGATTCTGTGGAACAAGAACGCCGAAGACAGAGAACGCTTTCTTGCTCCAATTTGTTTCAGGTAGCTGTCTTGTGACAGCGTGATGCACAGTCCAGGTGAGTTTACCTCATATCTGTTTGCTATTGGGCAAAAAATGTGATACATCCAGAAGACCATTCATGCTTGTGGGAACTTTCATTATCTTTGACGAAGTTCTGGTGTTTTTTTCATTTATTAGTTGCGTGACCTGCCTAGAAAAATTTCAACTTGTGTAGTGGATCAAAAACATAGCACAGTGCAAAGAACTAGCAGACTTTAGAAACATTATACTTCCTTCAGTCGTTTGACTGGTTAGTAAAATTTTATAGACTATAAATATAGGCTGGTATAAAAATGGTTTTACTTTCATGGCGTCAAATTAGCAAAGCTGGTACTGGTGTCGAGCCTGATTTATATTTCTGCGTAGCAGTTCCGGGTGTAGGCGCTTACGCCATGTTTAAGATACTGCCTTGTTGTTTGCGTCACTCTGTAATTACACCATCAACCACTAGGAGGCAGTGTACATTTCTTTTTCTGCACTGCAGCTCTCAGTGTGGAGTTGTCTTTTGTTTCAGGATGTAGCTCAGACATAGCAACAGAGCAAATAAATTATATTTTATATGAGTTGGAGATGATAAATGTTGAGCATCAGTTGTTTTTACAGTCAGTAAAAATTACAGCGGCAAACTATCGTTCAACTAGAAGAAGAACAAATCTATCAATCATGTTTCTTGCAGCCCGCGTCAACTTTGGAGAGAGGTGTATGCTCTTAACTGAAGAATAAAGGTCCATTTAAACTCCACTTCCGTAAACATTGGTACATCCGTCCGTTCTAAACCTTCATACTTCCATCTATTTTTGTTTCTCTAGTTGCTTAGCAACACAGGCACCAGGGGGCAGTGATGAGTCAATCACAGTGACTGAAGATGAGTCTTTGCTATTAATTTCAGCAAAAACTTTTTCTTCAGCCATGAAGGAAATTTTTCTTGTCTTTCTGCTGTAAACCCACTAACTTCTGCTATATTCTTCAACATCTGTAATTTCATCACACGCGTACATGTTGATATATATATCAATATCCAGACATATATAGAGATCTTATGACTGTGGAGGCAGTAAACAGTAAACTCGATCATATTCAAAGTTTATTTGCACTACTTTGGAGACACGGGAAATGAAAAAGTGAGAAAGTCCCTACATAAATGGGGAATTTTTAAATTTAATTTTTCATTTGATTTTTCAATACTCTCAGATCTCTGAACGTTTGACATTCTGCTCCACCATGTGGCCAGCTATTCAGGTGGAGAGGACCACGCACCACGGTTTTGGTTAACAATTGACTCACTATGCTCAATACTGCCCCCACCACTTTTAGTGGTATTGCTCCGTTTCTTCTGTGATATCAAGCATCGAGGCTACAAACCAAAAGGTGGATGAAATCAATGCAAGAGACACTGATTTCGACAGAGGTTGTTTCAAAAGTAAAGTATAAACGAGCCTTAATTCGTCATTTTCTCTGGTAAACAAAGTTATTGTTTTTTGTTGCTAATGACTGACATCCTGTTTGAGTAAACAGACTTTTCACTCCAAGATGTGTCTGCTCAAAAACCATTTCAAATCAGTATGTCGCTTGGTTTTAATTTGGAAAAAATGTACATATATCAGATTTCATGTCTGAGGCCATCAATAAATCTATGTAGATATAATCTGAATGTGTCAAAAAATCAGATTTGGCCTGGGAGTGTGAACAAAGCCTAAGTTAGTCAATAAATGTTAATATTTAGATTGTTCTGAATGCATCTAAATTGTGATTCTGCTGGCAGAGTATTTGATCCAGTTGGGAAGCTGACAGTGTCATCAACTCTGCATCGAGCGTCACTCATGAGAGCAGCTTCAGAGTGGAGAGTCTGCAGGTCACACTCATTAAAATAACTGGCACAACTCTACCTGAGTTACCTGGGAGTTTTGTCTTCAGCCTGGTTTTGCAGTCTATTATCCTGTCAGGGGTCTTTATTCAGATTATTAAAATAAACACAATGGAAAAGAGACAAAAAAAAAACCCCCACTAAAGGTCAGAGGAATAAGAGCCCTGGTTATATGTCAGTATGCTTCCCTCTGAACAATCTGTCCTGAGCTGATTTATTTACCCAGCGAGCAGAGTCTTGCAGCTGAATGAATACCTCTCACCGTCTGCTTTCCATGCAGACACTGACACCAACTATGCAATAACTAAATGTGAGATTTATAAGTGCCTGAGGTTGTCAAACGTTTGTCTATGCAAATTGTGACCGCAGATTTGTATTTTGGGTTGCACAGAAAGCTGCAAAAAGAGCTTATTCTTTTCCCCTGCAGGACTCAGCTATTTACAGATATTTAAATACATCTAAATCACATAAAATGTTATTTAGATAGCATGATTTACCCATCAGAAAAAAATGTAACTGGTGATATGAAAATTGTCTTTAATATTTTCGGTTGGTAAAAATCAAATTAAATCCAGAGGCACAAAAAGGTGTCCACGCTAATGCGATTGTTGCTGATGTGATAAAAGTATCGTAAAGTCACACGATGAAACCAGAGTCCGAAGTTGCTTTGACTGGCTTTTGCTGATAGTTGGGATTGGAAACAGCAAGAGGTAGATGATATTTTATTCCTAAAAGGGATAAAATATTCCTTCAATTGAAATCAAAATGGATATTATTGAAAGAAACCCCTTTGTGTTGCTTTAAAGTTAAATATTGATTGCATTTTAACACCTTTTGTGCACATTTGTTGAATCCTCTTTATCTTCTGTCACAGCAATGTCATTTCTATCCTCAAAAGAACTAAAAGTACCATGATAAACCAACTATAATGTGCTACCTGCCCAACAGCAAAACAAAGACAGGTGATTTTAGCAATTAGTTAGAGAACATGCAGCAGCTAAATAGCCATAATTCCCCTTGAGAGTTTGTGAAAATGAAAAGCAAGCTTTCGCTTCTGTCGCGCCGTCCTGTGTCACAACTGGAAGGCATTGTTGCTGCTCGTCTGCTGGACACGTAAACACAGTGAGACACAGCCTCGCCTCCCTTATCATGTGAGCCCGTATCAAGCGTTAGAGGTTAATTTGGTTAAACATAATTCCGTTGAATTGAATTAGGCACAAACTAGCTGACACACATTCAACCTGGGGCTTTTGGAGATGTCCTCGGCCTGCTCTGCCCAGAAATGTTGTGCCACTGATCTGAGATGAGATCTGATGTCTGGAAGCATTTGAAAAAGACTGAAATGGATGAAAGTTTTTTTTTCATGTCCCTTTGGTTATTTATTCTCTTTCAGACTGTGTTTAATGATTCGTCATTTCCAACATCATTGGACAGGACGTGTTTGGCCACCGTATCGCCCGGCGCCTCAGACTCCGACTGTCCTCTGCGTTAACCTTCCTGAAGGATTTGTGTATCTGGGCCCCAGCTTTTTTATTCCCGCAGCCGTATGTCGACAGAGAAGGGGAGTAAAAATGATGTCTGGAGGAAGCAGACTGGCATTAATAATTAATCATCTTGTGCTTGCTCTCCTCCACCTTCTGCCTCCTCTTGCTTCCCTGAATCTGGCGGCTCCTCGGATAAGATCTGTCCAGCGAGGCCGAGACTCCACTCGGCCAGAGATTGCTTTCGCATAGCCGTCCATTTCCCGCAGCAAATACAAATCCAATTATTAGATAAATCTGAATTGCTCAAACTCATTCGTATGCTGGTGACGTTCCAGATGCGATTAGTGCTTTTGTGTTTTCATTGAGTTTGCTGATTATATTCAGTGACCCTTAACGTGCTGTGAGATCAGTACTTCCCTTCAAGCGGGGAGGGATAAAATCATTTCAGCCCCATTAAAATTAAAAAAGTCAGTCCAGAGGGTGGGTTTGGAGTGCTCTGAGAGGAGCCTTTTACACAACAGATCCTGTTTTCTTTGGAAGTTTCGCGAAGATCTCCAGCGTGTGACACGCATTTGGCTCGGAGCTGCAAAACACAAGTTGACTCCATCCCCTTCAGCTCAGCACTCAGGAGCGCTCCCTGCCGCCACGACGGTGGCGTACTGGTAAACACAGCGGTCTGTGAATCCGCTCCAACAATCACTTTCCATTGCACTCTCTAATCTGAGGTTAACCAAATGACAAAGAAAAAAAAACACAAAAAAATAAGAACTGGTTAGATTTCCCCCCGGGCGTTCGACTCAGTGCCACTAATAGCTCATAAGATTGCAGAACACACTTAACATCTATTAGCCTTCTCGCTCACGCTGCGTTTACTGCCTTGTCTTGAGGCATGAAACATGAAAGTTTATTTATTGTTTTTTTCTTTTTTTTTTCCTTTTTCCAGATCTGGTGTTATGTTTCAAAGAAGTCAAGAGTGGGATACCTCGCCCTGTATAAATCACTTTTAACAGAAAGCATGTTCCCGCTGAACAGCAGCAATGCAGAGAAGATTAAAAAAAAACAGCATCATTAATCTTTTAAGAGATAGAATCTACTTCCCCCCCTGCAGTGTACTCGTGCACTCAGGACTGTACTCTTAAATCTTGAAATGATTCGCATCCTCTAAACAAACCGTGACCTCTACCATCTTTGTTTTGTTTAACACGGAGCGCTGGAGATAAGACGAGCATCGGTACTTTGTCTGACAGAAATGCAGACAAAGCCGACATCGCCAGCTACAGAAACATGCCTGACGTGTTCTGCGCTTGAAGGCCAGAGAGCTTTTCCAGCTCTCACTTCTCATCATGTTGGGTTAAACGGGCCCAAACTCAAAACCCATCCATCCAAGAAGACCCGCGCCACCTTCATTTTCTTTTCACTTTCCTGCAGTTTCACACCTGAGAGACGTCGGCTGTGGATCTCCACGAGCTGAAGCTGTCTCTGCACCTGACAGCTTATTCATTTATAAGCTCCCAGCTCTCTTTTTTTTCCTTCCTCCCCTTTTCCTCCTCCTCCTCTGCCTATAGCATAACAAGAGAAAATCCTTCCCGCTCTTACACGCCACGGTCTGTGACTTTAATCCTTGGAAATGAAAAGAAAAGTCTTTCATTTAACAAATCACCCCCTTAGAACTCCCGATCCCTTTGTAATTATTCCTGCAATGTAAGACAGCCGTGAGAAGAGCTCTTGACTGGAAGCCACACAGGGATTAAGTCTTCCAAAGCCTCCTCTGGTGTCCTCCAGAAAAAACTAATGGAAGGGGCCTTCCTTCAATTTATTGAAATATCTCATGTGAAATATCAAGTGGCTCTCAGAGCGGACGTCTCCAGCCTTATCTGGATTCCTGTAGATAGTCAGTCGGTTAGATAACCACACTGAAATCCAAAGTTTACATTCTCAGAGTCCAATAAACCAAACTGTGACCATGAAACAAGAAGTTTACCTGAGGAGCAGGTTCATTGAACATTTTAGGAGCCCTTAGTGAGCAATTTCAGGCTTGCATTAACCACCGTTCCTATCCATCTCTTCTGGTTTACACACCAAGTACAGTCCCACTGGAACACATTTACTTTTAGGAGAGGGGTTAATGTGCTCTCATTCTCAGTGTTTGACTGTGATGAAGCACATGCACTCAACACACACACAGACACACACATATACACACATATACACAGAAAAAAAAAAGAGGTCTCCTAGGTGAGAAACTTCATGCTCTTTTCCTTTAATGGAAACCAGCGCTTCTGCTGCTCACGCTTCCAGAGCAAGTAAGATCAGGGACATTTACAGTAAATAGAGAGTCTCTGGACAGACACACACCTGGGATCAGATTATGGATGTAAGCATCATACACACACTTAAAAGACAAATGCACTCACCAAAGAACATGCTGCTCTCCATGGCTCCTCAAGCTCAGGGGTTCGCTGTATTTCCTTTCTGGTGCCCTGCCAGTGTGTGTGTGTCCATGGGCAGCAGCGTGCGCATGCCTCATGCACTCCTCAGGGGCGTGTGCGTCCGTGCATGTGTGTTCAGTCCGACAGCAGCGTCAGTGACCAGTCTCCATGCTGCACTCTGCACGCCACTGCTCTGTGGAGCTGTGGATCTGCCTCTCTGCCTCCCCCTCACACTGGTCCTCCCTGCTTGCCTCTTTCGTCCCCTCCCCTCAGCTTTAGCTCTTCCCCTCCCACCTCCTCCGTCTTCATCCTCCTCCTCCTCCTCCTCTCTGGCCCCTCCACACACTGATTCCCTTCTCTTCTTTCTTTTCTCTCTCCGGGGCGTCTGTCTATATTTTCTAGCAACAGCCTCCTCTTCACAAATGCCTCTTTCTCTCTCACTCATCTTTGTTTTATGTGTCAGCTGAGCCTCTCCTCCCTCTCACTTCTTGTTTTTTCTCCACTGTCATTGCTTTATTTGAGCTTATTCCATTCTCACCTACTACCTTTTTTTTCCCTGGTCATTCCCTTGCTCTCTCTAAGCATCTTTGCTGTTTTCCCTCTTATCTTTCATCTTTGTTCCTTCATTATCTTTTTATGCGTACATAAAAAAAAGAGAAATTAGTTTCTTGCCAAACCCTTGGTTATGCAAGAAAATGGTAAACATAAATAGACCATTATAGATGCAGACAAACATATCACAAAGAGGAGTGGAGAAGATGTTCATCCCTCATGCAACCAACAATTCTTCTCAGGTTCTTGGAGCACTTGACCAACTATTCAACTATTTCTTCCCCTGTGCAAGAGAAATTATGATGCACAGCTCCACACTCTTCCCAGTCCCGAGAAAAGCCGACCACACAACAGAAATAACATTTTTTTAAAAATAGATAATTTCCTGTGGAGCTGAGCAGTGCCCCAAAACAACAAACTGTTACTAAACAAGTGTATTATGAAGAAAAGAAAGGCAGACGAAACAAATGACACAGCCATGCACAACAAACAGACAGCGCTTTTGTAGTGATTGGGAAGAGAGATGGAGAGACGGAGAGTGAGAGGCACGTCACTTTCACACAGAGATTGCTGATTAAAGACACTGGGGATCCCCTCTTCACTCTGCCTCCACTCTCCAGCTGTGCATCCACAATGATCCCACAAGGGCAAAATATTGTCTCTCCACTCTGTTTCAGTCTGAAGATGATTTCTTTCCTCCTCTTCACATCCACAATTAGCAACGAATATGTCTGGTCACTGACTCTACTCTACTCAGCCTTACACTTAATAAAGCACGGGGTCAAATGACCAGTAATATAGATTTAAAGTTTCCACCTGGTTGTGGGAGGGAGACATGTACAGCAGTTCTGGCTGCAGTTTTGCAGTTTATTCTTCGTTGAATAATAACCTTTTGATGCAGTCAGTCCAGCCAGCTAACCTCTGCCACTCTGATCATCGTGATTTCAGACCTGGTGGCATCTTATCCATTTATTTTTAATGCAGTGTCTTCAGCTTGGATAAAACTTGGGCATTGTCTGCTTTTTTTTTTTTTTTTTTTTTTTGGGAGCTAAGGTCTTAGCTCACCATCCCTGTGATGACATGATTGATTTCATACTCCTTGCAGAGTCTGAAGCCATCCTCACGACCCTGTTGCACCATCTCTGGATCTCTTTTTCACACAGAACTTGTTTCACCTCAGTTTTGCCTGTCATCACCTCCCAGGGCACCACAGAAGTAGGACACCAGCTCCATGCATTTCACACCCAGAGGAAGACAGAGTAAAGCCTCATTCATGCTCCCTGATGTATGTAAATAGGCATGTCTGTTTCAAGCGTTGTCATACATCACCGCCTCAGACTTCCATGCACCTTTTACTTTGCCTTCATCGTTAAGTCAATCCATCCACTAGGAACAGTCCTGAATTCAGATGCAGATTGGACTGAGTTAGCCAGAAATAGCTGCTCAAAACTGCTCAGTGCCCCACAAATATCTGGGCTGAATGATTATTTTCCAAACTGATTACAGTTATTGTTTTGTTTTTGGCGTAATAAAATTCAATTCAGAAACATCAAATGTCTTGATTATCCTCCATTCAAATCATTTAATCCTTGCAAGGAATCTGGGACAAGTTTTTCATATGGGATCATTTCCTTAAAGGAGGTGTTTTTGTGAGTTCCTCTTGTGTCAGATATTCTGCTTCTAGAGTTTAACAAGTAACGAAAAGGTGCATTAGGTTTCTAAACATGTTTTTTATTAACAGTAAACAGCAAACCAGAAACAAAATACACAGAAAACATTTTTTTAAAAATATAACTCCGGGGCAAACAAGTAAAGCCTTACTCACAATGACCCGTACCAACAGCTGCAAACATCCTATGAATGGTTTTTGGACCATTTCCTACATCCTCCTTCAGGCAGCTTTATAAGAATCCAGCGTTCGTACCCCTTTCATAAGTTCATGGCCAGGTTGATGGTCATGTCCAAGATTTTCGAAGAACGCACTTTAAAAAAGCCTCGTCAGAGGACAAATACATTGGGAACAACCTAGGAGAAGAATGATGTTTGTGTACTTATGGCACAAGAACACGTTAAGCTATTCTTACAGAGTTCCCATGAACGGCTTTTGAACAGAGATGCTTAAGGTGGAAGTATGTCATGTGTACACCAGTCAGCCGCCGAACAAAAGCAGCGGTTACAACCGCTAGATCTAGCTTCTTCCTGCAAGTGTAAGAGGTGCAGCTGCAGTCTTCTCGCCATGATTCCCATCTAGAAAATTACAAACGGTTCCAGGAATATCCCAGCCTATGAAAAGATCAAGACGCAGATGTTTGGAGATATTGGACAGTCATCACTTATGTGCTGAAAGCCATAGAGTCTTCCAGCCAATGAGCTGAGGTTGCTGTGAGTTGTGTAGGGGTCCCGAACTGTCACCTTCTGACAGCAATTTATATGAGATGGTCATAAATATACCATCGGCAGGTTCCAAGGCACCCTTACGGAGGTCATATAAACTCTACGACCAGCATGCGGCAGAAAAATCACCTCATTTTCTCAAGCATCCATCAGGTTGTTCTTGGGAATTGAATGACAGCCGGCTGTAGGAAACTACGCCCCCCTCCACAAATATCTACATACTCCAGATTTCATACGAACTGGGAGATTCACACGAACCCACCATTCAACCGAGGCTTAAATTAGGAAAGTATTCATGAACAAAAAGCGTTTTCTTGCTCCATTTTCTAAAAACAGACCAAATTAAGTGCATAAACAACTCAGGACGTCTGTGTTTCCGTCTTCTGTGTCGAGCATGACCCTTAAAGGTGCTACAGGGAAGAAAGAACTGGCTGTGTGAAAGGAGGTGTAGAAGAAGAAGAGAGATGTAGGAGGTGTGTCAGCTCATCACATAGGCGTCTGCGAGTGTTTTGATTCTTTTAGCTGCTTCCTACCTCTCTGAAATCAGCTTTCGGCTGTTTCCTCTTTGAAACTAAAGTGCAGAACATGAATCGAGAGGGCTAGTAACAATTCCTGTTTGGAAAAGATGTGCAGTGATTGCATTTGATAATAGCAACATAAAAGGAGGCTTTATGTTTCCTGCCAAATACCTGCACTATTTTGTTACACACACTGAAACTCAACTATTATTGGTTTTGAGACAGAGCAAGTTAATCTGAGGCCCAAAACACATAACACGTGTGTTGTTTCTGTTTTAAAACAGCATTTAGTGTCACATAGCCTCTTTACAGCCACTAATCCTCCGATACAGTAACCTGAGCCCTAAAAACTAAAGATATTTCATATTTCTTGCCAAATATCTGCACTTGTTTGTTTGTTTTTTCTTTTGCACAAATTTCCCGTCATTGGTATTTTGAAAAGCTGTGCAGTGGAAAACTCATTCCAACCACTAATGTAGTTGCAATATTATTTTCTTTACAGATATTGAACATTTTGTTTATTATTCTGAAGCGACAGCTCCACAGTTTACGTTTGTTGATTTAACCTCATCTGTAAAAGGAAATTGTAAAGTGCAATTTTATTTGATTGTTGTTTTTTTGTTTTGTATTGTTTTGTTTGTTTCTTTGTTTTGAAAAAGCAGCCTGACTGAGAAAACCAGCAACAAAATCTCACATAAACAGGTTGACAGGGTTTCTTTTGTCTTGTTTAAGTTAGTTTAAATTAAACCATACATTTATTTTACCAAATTTCCAGGTGGGGCCAGCACCAACCATTTAACAATGTTCAGAGAACCTGTAGGTCATGTGACTGATGCTTTATCCATCGTATTTTAGAGCCTATGGGTGGGAGCTGGACATTTCTGGGACTTTTTTAAGCTCACTAGCCCCGCCCCCAAAGAAATTGAGCTTAAGTAGCTTTAATGACACGATTTAGATTTGTTTGTTCTCCTGGTTGTTTCCCTTCTCACTTTCTCTTCAGTCCAAACACTCTTCATGCTCTTAGTCTCCTCTCCCAGGATGTCCACTGCAGCTCTGCGAGCTAGTTTCCTTGTCGTTGATGTGTGAAATTGTGCCATAAAGCGATACACAGTTGTCACAAGAGACTACTAGGATGGGTCGGAGTTACACTGGCTGCTTTTAGCTGATAGCAGGGATGGATGGCTGTGGATGATGTTTCTTTAAAATAACCAAATACTCCTTCAAAATGAATTACAAAGAGACATTTTAACAAGAAAGAATGTTGTTTGTGAGGATTTTAGTAATTTTTTTAAACAAAATTGGAACATGTATCTTACCCTACAGACATTTTTTTTTCTATTTTTACTGTCAATTAGTCCCATGCAGTTGGAAAATCTGTGAAAAAAAAACTAGATCATGAAATCATAGCTTTCTTTACAACTGTGGACTTTGTTTTATGATTCACAGCATTAATTGAAACTCACAAACCGTGAAGAGACCACAAACACACATCCAGAGGGAAGGAAAGGGAGAGAAAACAATAGCACAAATTATGTTAAAACATAGCTCGTTGTTACGACTTTACCGCTGCAAATTGACTGTTTTGCTTACTTTCCCATTACTCTTTAACCTTCTTGTGTATCTTGAAGAAAAACAAATCCTCAGCTCAACACTGTGGGCCAAATAAAGGGGCTGCAGTATTTCAAATAACACCACCATCACTTACACAACAGCGTGTAAAAGTTTAAGCTGTCCTCTCACAATTTTGGTCATACTTTTCTCTTATTTAGTTCAGTCTACTCTTCCTTTTACTTGTCAGATGTTTCCTGATTGATGATTGAATGACTGAGCAATCATCAGGCTCAATAATATCTCAATTGCCTCCTGTAAATAAGCATTTGATTTACTTAAAACTGACAGAGGTTTCCTCCTGTTAAAGGGGAGTTTTTCCTTCCCACAGTCGCCTGGTACTTGCTCAGAGTGAAGGATTGCATCAAAGAAAAGGTTTGATGCAATCTACTGGTTTCTTTAGCTTTGTATTAAGTGAACTACTTTGACATTTGTCATGATTTAGCCGTAAATAAATAAAGCTGAATTGAATAAATTGAATGATGCTATTCTACAATAATTTGCAAACGTTTGATGCTAAATTATATACTTTTGCACATAAACTTGGAATGATTCTGATTTCAGAACAGCTCCTTTGTATTTAAATTCATTTCATGAGAAGAGGTAAAACATGTTTTATTCCAACTCTGGGGAACGGTTTATCATGGTACGAGAAATGAAATACCTTTAAACACTGCGTTTTCTCTGAGGAATTATTTTGATTTTAGTTGGTTGAGTGCCAGATGGCTGCTGAGGCGCTCATAGCTGTTGTTTATTGGAACAAGATTTATGAGTCAGAGTATTTTTAAAACTTTGAACTTTACAAATCAAGACCATTAACAGGCCATGGCACTAACAAGTCAGTTAGTGCACTAACAAGTCAGTTAGTGCACTAACAAGTCAGTTAGTGCCATGGCCTCGATCAGTGAACTGAGATCCGAGATGTTGTTAAAATTTTTAAAAAAGACTACAGGTTTTTTGGGCACAAACATTTATACACAGTACACTCTTTTTAAATGTTTTGTTTCATACTGTCCTGCACAAATTCAAATCCAAGTACCAGAAATTTTAAATGTTACAGAATTTCAGTGAGAGCACACAGCCCCACATTTCACACGAACCATTATAAGACGGCAATATCAGCGCAACAGCCGTTCATTACTCTGTAATGTTCACGAGCTCTCCCAGAAACCGCCGCTATGACCTTAACGACCAGAGGAAAACATTTTGTCATCACCAAAGCTTGACAACAGCTACATTTCCTTATCCACCTGAAGTTCAAAGTGGCCTTTTGCAGGGGTTCCATCAAAGGGCAGGGTCAAAGTTCACCCACTCTTAACGTGCACGCCGAGCTAATAAACGTTAGTCATCACTTGTGGAAGAATGCCTGCAATGCATGAAACTCCTGCGATTTGAGCGTGACAGATGGGTTTCACAGTTCTGCCAGCGACTGAATCCAGCCGGCGCTGCAGTTGCGGCGCTGTGGTCAATAAGATTATACAACTTCTTGGTTGAGAAAGACAGCATTATGATTGACCATAACAAGTTATTAATGTCCAACTTATAGAGGTGGTGATAAATTATTGCTTGCTAAGATGTGCTTCATTCTCCTCCGGGGTCTGATTTAGTGCAAGCACTGCTGATCTTCACCAAACCTTTATAGTAATATCCATGCTCCAGTTTTGTTTGGTAGTTTTTTTTTTAATAATCTTGTATCAATAACATCACCTGTAAAACTGAGGTAAACAAATGTAGGGTACAAATTTACAACAAAACCCAAAAGCTATACAAAGAATAACAGAGTAAAAAAAAAATTAAATCAAACACTGACTACTTAGACTTGAAGCTCTAGCTTACACCAAAAAAAAAAACTTCAAAACAAAAGTGTGCAAAAGGACTGCAAAGTAAAACAAATGGTTTGAAACAAAATGGAGAAAAAAAAGGGAGGTTAAGTGCAACTAAGGGTGGACAGGTAAGTGAAAGCAGCTGCGTTAAGCAAGAACACGGGCCAGAGATGAGGTGAGTGGCAAGCTGGGAAAGCAGAGCAGACACTGTTGGGTAGAAAAGGAAAATAAGAACAGGAAACAAAAAATAAACAAAGTCCAATATCAAAACCAACAAGCCCCAACTGCAAACAAAGGCTTTGCCAAAGGCGATGTTTAAGAGCAAAAGATTAACATCAAACTTTGTTACGTTAAATATCGTGGGAAAGGATCGTTCCTTTGCTCCCACTGGCCTGTTCAGCTGTCACAATTTCTTTTCTTTATTTTTTTCAATCACCAAATGAAAACACTAAAGTATCTACAGCATGTTTTTGGCATCGTGTCCTGTCTCCTGCGGGTGCCAAAACACAAGTTATGAATGCAGTAGGGTCAGGAATTAGACCGCTCCCATACACAGACACTTCTTCCAGCGTCGCGATGATTTATTGTTCCACTTGAGTGTGAGCTTGACCATCTGGGCCCACGTCACAGTGGGAGTGTCAGTGTGAAGTTTACAAATAGGAGACCTTTAAACCAGCTCACTTGGTGCTCGTGAAGCAGAATTAGAACTAAATCATTTTAAACCTGGAATTCATTGTGACGTGCAATGATCCCGTCTTTCACCCTGCAGTTTAGCCGTCAGAGCCTTCTGCCCGTCCAAAGAGAAAGCAGGGTAATAATGTCATTACACATACTCGGCTGGTTATTGACTTGACATTAAAGAAATCTGATTACGGGAGTGAGGTGACAGTAACACCCTAAGTGCCATGTAGAAATGTGTCTTGATTTTTCTTTCATTTTTGTCACCCTTTGTTGGGGACTCTGCCGTTTTTTTCTTTTCTTTTGAAAGCTCACACTTTCATTCCCAGAATGCCCTTTTTGTTGCGTCTCAATCCCGTCTGTCTTGTTTTGCTTTCAGTTAGTCACTTTCTTTTCATGATTTTTCTTTTTTCATCTCCGACTGCTTGTAATCAGGCTCAACAGGCGCTGATATCAGTCTGCCGCTCTGCTTCTGCAGCCATGAGACAACACGGCTGCTCCCCTTTATCTTTATTCTTTACACAAACACACACACACACACACATCTTTAGGCACAAAATAAACTGCTTGCATCATCTACGCACACTCGTGTATATACGGATGCACACATGAAGACAAGCTCATGAGACGTGTACGACAGGCTGCTCTAAGACACAGACAAACATTAACCCACTCACAAATACAAACAAAAAAGGACTGAGGCACAAATTGACAAAAAGATTCACAGTGACATAGAAAATAATAATAATAATAAAAAACCTTTTTATATAACCATAAAATACTTAAAAATAACAGAGCCAGCATTGCATTCCCACATACATCCTGATCGCTAGCTTTGTAAGAAATATGCAATTATTACCATAAACTGCTTTACTTATTAATAAACAGAAAAAAATATTTTGCTGATTAGTAATATTTTTAGAGTGAAAAAAGAAATGCATTACATAACATCAACATGGACGACATCCATAGGTTTGCCATCGTAAAAGAGTCTGGGCAACAACTTTCATCACAGAAAAATCCCCTTTCTACCAGTGTGGTACAGAGAAAGTGGTTCAAACATGGATGTTTAAAATGTCTTGCAAAGATTGTTTGAGATAAATCACTAGTAAGGTCAGAAATCCTATGACTTTATTTACTGACTGGAAAATTACAATACAACATGAATTTATGTTAATTAATGCAACATGCCTCTTCTGCCTAACCATGACTGTGACGACATTCTCCTCCTTCATCATGTCTTTTTTTGAATATATTTTCAGTACATATAAAAGCTACTGCTGAAATGTGGTTTAATTTCTTGTTTTCCTTACCGTTGTTTACCGTCAGCGCACACAGATGTTGCTATTATGCATTTTAGGTCTCATCATTTTATACTTGATAGATACCATTCTTGACATCAAACCCAAGATTATGCAAATGCAAGTTGTTCTGTGTGAGATGTAATAATCTTTTATGACTACAGAAACGATGCATAGGAGCTTTGAAGGAGCAAGTGGTACCTATATCTGCTCAGTCAATCAATGCACAAATGCCAAGCCTGCTGCTGTTCAACAGACATGAAAGCTTCATCCATGTCCTGCTTTGCTGTCTTGATGTCTCACAAGACATCAAGATACCATACCTCCTCGGTTGTTTGAAAAAAATAAAAAACTGGATTTATTTTAGAGGCTGCAGCAGACGATTTTGTGTGTGATGCAACGATGAGAAGTCGCTGTGTGTCCAGTGGTTGCTGTGGTCCTGAGATCCTACTTAGGGTGTTACTGTGCTCTTTTAGTGTTGCTTTTCTTGTCCTTCATTATGTTGAACTTCTTTTCTGTATATTGATTTCACTTCTGTGTGGTTTCTTGTTTGTTATTTCAAACACAGCAAGTGATTTTAAAGTCAGAGAGAAATTTACACAGTTGAAAGAAAATCCTGAAGAGTCTTATCTGAGTTTGGTACATTCCTGTGATCTCAGATGTGAGGTGTAAAGTTGTTAATTCAAAATCCTACATGCTTATTATTATTATTGTATAACTTTTGTCTTGTCACATATAAACATTGTCATTGCATGGCACATTTTTTGTCATTTTTTAGAAGCATTGTTGTAATTGTGTCAATAGTTAGCATGCAAGAACCCCAATCTTAAAGTAATATTATGTAGCAATACCATCTCTGACCACAAGGGGGCACTTAGCTGTGTAGCTCAAATCGAAAGGGTCCTGAAGAAAGTCTTTCTCCTACTGATTGATTTTCAACTCTTGATATTGAGGCAGCTGGTGTTCTCTACTAGCTCTTGCCTTTAGGGAGTCAGGATAGCTGCTTTGCTAAGCTTCACCCTTAAACCCTTCCAAGCCAACGCAAAACTGGTTGCAGTGGTCTCCCAGTTCAAATAATAGGGTTAAACCAAATAATCTTTAAAATAAAGTTCTGTTCGGTCTTTATTCACAGCTCAGGAGAGAAGTCAAGACAGTGCTAAGCTCTAAGTTGCTCAAGTGATGACAGCTAGTTATTGGCTACAGCCAGCTGTCAATCAAAAGACTACACCCGTATTCCTGCATAAATGTCAGGCCTAATACAATTTCACCTGATGTGGTATGTAAAAAAAAAAAAAATCCCCCCCATGGCCACTTATTGTGGCTTTAAGTCTCTCTTTAACCGCTGGGTTAACATATTCTTTTTTCCTACCACATGTTTTCATTTACCAGATGCATTTCTTGGAGACTGATAAGACAAGACGTAAGTCATTGTCCCTCAAGAGGATTTTTTTTCTTCAGCTTGAGTGCTTCATATAGCTCATCACAGTCATCTCGGCTGACTTAAGTTTCTCGTTGTGTACGCTTCTCATGGTCGAGATCCCATTTCACATCCACATCTAAATTTTGCATCTACACTCGTTGTTGGGGTGTTTAGATGATTGCTCATTTCTCCCAAATAATGGACCTGTGTTTCTTTGTTGAATTGTGTTCAGACTGCTTCCCATTAGAAGCTCAAATGATCCAAAAAGTGTGAGCACTGTCATCCCTGCATGTTTAACCCCGTCACAGTGTTAAGTGGGTGCAGTTACACCAGTATTCCCACACATGCTCGCGTACACAGACACACATTTCCACACAAAGGGATGGTCTGACTGTAATGCTGCAGCTGAAGGTCAGACAGAATTGACCGTTCCTTAGCTCTGGCCGACGGTATCGACTACAAATGAGATACCGTCTTGATCAAAGTGATCTCGTCTGACTATGCGGACACATTCACATACGAATATAAATTCAAACAGCCGCTCATTTGATGACATCAACTGCCTTTTAAGTGAAAAAAATCAAAAAAAAATTGAACCTAGAATCAATTAGAATAAAAGCTCTCAAGTTCTGTTTCCAGATTTTCTCAGCTTCAGGCTCCTCTGCTGCAGCTATTTTGTACATCACATATGCTTTCAATTAATCCTTTATCCTCATTACCCCTGTCCGCCACCCACTATCTATCCGGCCTCCCCCCGCAGCGCCCAGTTTCAGGAAATAAGTTAATTCTGTATCTGAAATGGCACATCTCTTTCTCTCTACACCTATGTTTTACTCTTCTTATTCACTTCTATCTTACATCCCGTTGTTTACTTTGCCTCATCTTGCCGCCCTCAGCCGTACTCTGTTTGTGGAGAATGTGTTTTTTAACCTTGACTCGCAGGTGTTGGTGATCAGAATGGGGCATTATTTGTCACTATAAATAGTGGTTAAGCAGCGACGGCTGCCCTGCAGGTAAAGCCCCAGTGCGTCCGCCGCTGGCGAGTGCAGCCCAAGCTACTTCATTAATCATGCTGTCACTTCTGTGACGCTTTTCATTAGTTATAGGGTTATCTGATCAACAGGCAAACTCTCGACTTTCAAAGCTGGCCTGCAAACAGCCAGCAGAGGAAAGAAGAAGCTGGACGTTCAAAAAGAAACGGGGAGGAGATGTTTTGAGAATGAATGACATCTGATTGTCTTGGCGTCACGGATGAAAGTCAAGTGTCAGGTTGGCCCATGTGAAGACACCAAAGTGTCCAGCTCTTCATTTTACATTTTATACACCAGCTGATTGTTGAATATAAATATTGTGTGATTAAAAAAATTAAATAAAGGAATAATTTTACCCAATGACTAGATGTCAGAAAATTATTCAAATTTATTCGCTCTTTTAGAACATCTGTTCTAAAAAAATTAAAGCTGGATAATGGGCAGAAGAGTTATTATGGTGTCACAGGGATGTTGACTTTTGACATCTTTGATGGGAAACCACTTTATCTATATGTTCTTTGACATTTGTGTGAAATAATAATATAATTACTACATTTCAGTCTTACACCTCTCACAATAAAGACAACAGATGGTCTAGCTGTGATAAAACAAACTTCAGTTTTGGCATCTAGCCTGCCATCAGTCCCCATTTATTAGGTTTATGTAGAGAGATTTAGTCTGATAGACTTCACTTCACACTAGGATAAAATACAGCTTCAGATGTCTGCTTGTACCTCCAAAGTAATGCCTCATTAATTCCTCAGCTGCGTCCAAAAACACGTGGAGACGCTTTTAGAAAACTCATTTAAGCCGCCCGTGTCCAGAATTTCATTCTTTCGTTAGTGACCAAAGGTGAGTGGGAGAACAGATTGACAAGTTAACAGAGAGCTTTCTGGATCAGCTCTGTCTTCACCAGACCGGTGCAGAGTCTACATTTTTGCAGATATCACACTGATCTCTCTCTGCTGATATCCCCTCACTTGTGAACAAAAATACTTCAACTCCTCCACTTCACTCACCAACCCAGGAGAGGCATTTCGCCCTTTCCCGACTGAGGACTGTGGTCTCAGTTTTGAAGGTTTTGATTCTCATTCCTGCTGTTTCACACTTGGCTGTAATCATCTCCAGAGAGAGCTGAAGGTCATGAGTGAATGGGGCCAGCAGGACCAGGTCATCAGATGAATCCTGAGAATCTATCAGGTGACCTGGTCCCCAGGAAGGTGGTTGAATGAGTTAAAATAATTTAGTCATTGGGACATTGGGAAATCAGTGTTAATTTAAAAGGATCTTAACCAGATTATATGAATCCACTACTAATGGATTCATAGAATCCTATTTAAACTCATCAAACTCTGTGGCTGACAGCTAGTAAGTGCATTAATATTATTTAAATCAATCACAGCGGTTTTCCTACTGATATTATGACATTTCTGATGTTAAAACATGGTTCTTATTTTTATAGGTTCATCTTTTTTTTTTTTAATCAAGGAAGTCAAGGCGGTTAACTCGATGGAGACTCAATTTCTCCAGCATTCATTACAAAAACTTCCATGTAATAACAAAAACTCAGTCCTGACACAGAAAAGAAACACCACGTTAAACACGCGGAGAGAAAGTGAATTAATTCTGCACATCAGGATGCTATCACTCCACTATGTCTTCACAAAGCAATTAGTCATTTGCTGCTTTGTTAATGTTGAAAGAACTCTGTTTTTAATCTTTAAACTAAGCATCCTGGCAATGTTTAAGTGAATTAAAAAAAAAAAAAAAACAGCTGTTTAATTGCAGCAAAAATACTGTGTTCTGTAACTTCACTCTGTTTTCAATTACAGTACTCCACTGGACAAAAAAAGTAAGTGTTTGGCAGATGATTTAATTTTTGCAAGGTCACTTTGAGCCTCTTTGCAGAGAAATTGAAAGGCAAAAAGAGAAAAAAGAGAGAACAGGATGAAGGACAAACTGAGTTTAGCAAGAAATCAATGTCAATCAATATGTTCTGTCAATATCCCTCAAAAACAAAACTATTCTCAAACGAGGGGTTTTAAAGTAACTGGAACATTTCTATACTTTACTGCCGTGAAACATTTTTCTTAAAGCAGTGTTTGTTGTTTTAGATGTCGTCTTTGATTTCAGAATAAAAGCCCCTAACTCTTTTGTTTAGTCATCGTTGCACCCTGCAGGTACGAGCGGTTATCTCCTGCCCTTTGCTCTTCAATCAGTGGTGTAAAACACATGGAGAGGAAACCCTGGGAAACCAGACTCAATCCTAGAAGGCTTAGTGGGAGGGATGCAGGACATAATACCTTCAGTGCACATGTAGGTGGGTTACACACAAACCACATGTGAGAAGTCACAGTGCTGTGTAGCAGCACAGTTCACAAACCCTCCATCACAGCGATCGGCCGGCAGCGTTGTAGTCCACCTACGTGGGCCAGAACTTTCTCCTCTGGTGTTCAGTTTCCACTTGTGCCATTAGGATATTTCTCCCCGTGAATGACTCATAATCGCTCCTCGAGCCCAAGCAAATAAAAAGCTTATTAACTTTTGTTTTATTTTTTTCAGCCCTCTGTTGTCATGACATTTCAGCTCAGCACCCTTAAAGATGTGGCAGTAATTGACGTTGCATGGTCTTGCAACATATTTTATATCGCAAAGTGCCTCGACAGGGTGGACACATTTATGCAAATATTCATGTTACCTCAGCTGCATGAAAATAACAACTGGACCTGCACGCAGAAAAGCCCCAACATTTACACTTCTCTCATTTAAGCTCAGTCTGTGCCTTCAAAAGGAAACACTAAGTGTAGCTCCAACATATTAAGACTTTTTTGGTGGAAAAAGGATCAAAATAAAACTAATCACAGCAGATAGTTGCTCCAGTATCTATAAATGACCCTGAACGGTCAACTACTGTTTATTTCGTATTAATTTGCCGTGACTGTTGGTAAAACAAGCACAGTTTAAGACTAAACACACTCGTTAGGCAGCTGGTTTTGAAGTCACAGCGAAAGAGAGGACATTTGATTCTCCTTTTCTGTTTCATTTCATTCTTTCATGCCTGCTCCTTCTGGAGGAGCTGTTTATCGAAATTGTTGCCTGCACAGGTAAAAACTAATGAGCACTGCTCGACAATGAGCTTTTTTTTTTTTCGTAGTTTATAATTTCAAAAGGACTCCTCGCGGGGTGTACCCCGCTGTTTTCCTCAGACGGCTGGAAAAAGATCCAGCAGACTTGAGATCCTGGATAAGACCGTGTCCGGTGCAGAAAATGGACAGATGGAAAAGAAGGTAAAACATTATGTTCAAACTTTTAACAGGTGCAATATGTATACATGAAAAATAGGATGTGTGGATGAAACCATTTTGGTGCTAACTTTAACAGCCCCCTCCAAAACGTGAAATTGTGAAACTCGTCTGTGTAAATCCTCCAACAAGCAAAGTATTGTTGAACTGAAGTCTTTATTAGTGTGTGAGGGATGTTCATTAAAGCATGTTTGAGCAGCTTTTTTGTTGCTTGCATGAAAACATTGGGTACCTCCCAACATGCTCCTCCAGTGTGACAGAACATTTATTCATCATCTGCACTCGTTTAACCCCACACAGGTTCACAGGAAAATATCCCAGTTTATTAAAGGCACAAGGCAGTGGTACACTCCAGATAGGTACAGACAAGCCGATCACAAATACAGACAAACACATGTAAACACTCACACACACTCTTCCAGGCAACTCAGAATCAACCTAACATGAGAGTCAAACCAGGACCGACTAAGCTACCATGCTGCCCGTGGCAGAACACGTTTGTCTAAACACAATCTTGAAACCATTGGTTATTATCTTAAAAAGATTTGTAATAGTTTCAATCTGCAAACAATGACTGGGGCATGGAGCAGGAGGTCTTAGCTCAGGGTATTAGCCCAGAAATATTAGTCATTCTCCCTGGAAGCTAGTCGAAATCAGGATTTTCAGATCGGTTTGATTTAAACATTTTTTGGCTGTCATCTATTGTGTGGTTCTGTTCAAAATCTCGGTTTATATTCAGAATCGTTTTATATAGTTGGAGCTGCATAGTTTTGTAGTTATGCATCATTCTCTACTTTAGTTTTCCTCAGTTTATCCCATAATTATAAAGGTGGACCTAAGAATTATCTTCATTATTAAAGCCTCTTATTTGGTTTAAATTTCAGAAAATGATGGCTGAGGGTGTTGTCATAGAAACAAGTACAACAACAAACTGTCCTATGTTTTCATCAGTTTTGCTTAAAAGTCATGAATAATTTACCCTTTATTAAAGTATTAATTTTCCCTAATACAAGCTATCGCTTCGGCTCAGAGTGCACGTTTTACCGCAGGTGTCCTGGGGGTTTTTATCCAGCCACGCTTTTCCACGTTTATCGTGAATCAAAGTTAAATCAAGCTCTTTCCTTTGGGAAGAAGCAAAGTTTTCAGAGAATTCAAATCAATTCAAGTGTACAGAAACATTTTATGGTTCTTTTTAAAAAAGAAAAGAAGTTGATTATAAGTTCACTTGAATACAATCCAATTCACTCCAGTTATAATAAGATTATATTTCATTCATATCTCCTCTGATATACCCCATTTATCATCTTCAATTTCTAATAAATTATTACCAGTGAAACTGAAATGATTCTAATTGTATTTGCAATATATGGATATCTTAAAAAATAAATTTTTTACTTCCTTAGCCAGCCTGTTTGTTTTATTTTATTTTAACTTCAGTTCGATCCCCCGTCCTGATCATGGGTGACAGCGGTGAAGAAAAACAACTTTTATTTTAATGGGAAGAGACCTCTAAAACCAGAATCATGGAGGACAGCCATGAGCCTCGGTGTCAGAGGACGAGACACAGATGCCAGCAAATACACCAGAGATGCTGCTATGAGACAAAGAAAAGAGCAACTCAAGGTTAATGACAGTTACAGCAGCATATAATGCATCATAGAAACTCTTTAGTATTCAACACACAATTTAAAACTTCCTTTTTAACTAGTCGTGATACTAACTATTATACTTGTGAAATGTGGTGTCAACTCTTTACCACCGTGTCCTGATAGGGATCTCTTATAAAGATTTAACCATTTTACTCCATAATAAAATGTCATTTCCTGTGCTTATTTAAGCTGATCATTTTAAATATATTTAAGAAGGATGCAGTGTCTGAAATGATGAAACAGAACTTAAATGAAGTAAAATAATTAAAAAGAATCTTTGAATGTGAACGAGTATGTAACAGATAAAGGTAGAAACAGACACTAATCTGTCTCGACTGAATTTTTATATTATTTTTTAATCACACAGAGGACGACTTCAATAATTCTGACTGTTTTAGTAACGAACCTTTCATTTAAGGGTCTAATCTGCATCAGAGACCCCTTATCATTAAATCTATGGGTCACCCCTTTATAACAAGCTGAAAACATTAAAAGGAGAATTAGATTAGTTTTACTTTCAAAAGAGAACTGTCAATTCAAATGAATCCAAGCGATGAAAACCGTTAAATCAGAGGGTTTTAATATGAAAGTGGCTACATTTAAAGACTGAGCAGAAGTCCTCTTTAAGATTTCTTGGTTTTGTTTAACTTCTGGATGACAAATACAATTTACAACAGTACAGAGTCCGGTAACCTTTATGTGACAACATCACACAGGCCAAGCGAAAAAAAAAACATCAGGGAAGTCATGCTCCAACAATAAAACCAATTCCAGATTTACTCTGCAGCTTGGCTGTTGTGATTCCCTTCACCTCTCATTCCCCTCTCTCTTTTCAATCTCCCACTTGCTCTTTCTTTTCGCTTTATCTGTCTTAACAGCTTGTAAAGCCAAACAGCCAGAAAGAGATGAGCTGAGGTATTGATCTCTGGGGGAGGGAGAATCGCTGCAGTCTAACAAACACAAATTGATGTCAAAAGCTCATCACTGAAGTAAAAGACAAGCTCGCTTCTGCTCAAAGAGATCTGAAAGAAAAGACGACATTAACCAGCGTGCTCCGACAAAAACAGGCATTAAAGTTTAAGTAGTTCTCTTTCTCTTTAGAGGGGAGAAGTTTCTGAGCTCGATCCAAATGTCACACTGTGGTGCTTTTATCAGATCTCAGACTAGTTTACTTCATCGTTATGTTTAAGGATAACATGAACACACGAGGCAGCGATGAAAAACCCTCTGAGTGCAAGTCTTTCACAATGAAGTAACGGCGTGTCAAAAGAGAAGAGTCAAAACAAGAGCTGTGGTAATTTCTTCAAAAGTGCAGAAAGCCTGGTTGATGCTGGACTGATGTGATCTAAGACAACAGGCATTCAGAATTTATTTTGTTCGTATGCACTTCAACCACCAGCGCCTGTCACTCCCCAAAGCAACACCAGGGATTACCCCTCCCCTTTTGACATCAGAGCAGAAAAAAAACAACGGTTGAAACGCTTCTTGTCTGCGGCCTCAAGCGTCTAATTGAACACTGATGTGCTCCTGAATTCCTGGCGACCTCCTCCTCCTTGCTGTCTGTTTAAAAAGCCATCGGCCCAGCTAAATCAGAAATGTGTGCAGAAGATGGCAGCTATCTAAACATCTGTTTTTACGAGGAACAGAAAGAGTAAACTGTGGCTTTGGAAGTAGGGCCTGCTGTTTGTAACCAATGGAAATGCAAACAGAAAATGATCACTTGAACGATAAAGGATATAGTTACATTAATTACACTAAATAGCAGGCGTAACACATATCGAAGCAGGCCAGCTCTCTGCTGTGGCTGTGCATGATGAAGTATTACAGTAAAGCTGCACGGCCAACTATCTGTCTCTCGCTATCTTGAAAGCCAAGAATATATTAACGGTGGAATGCTGTTAGCTGCATAGAAACAGCTTTTACGGGCACTCAAAACAAAGAGTGTTGGACATTACTCCACCTTGTCTGGGTGGCTGGCTGGGGGATTTCTCAGGAGCGAGCAGAACCGAGGACGAGGACTGGTCATCTACTTCCCTATTGATTCTGTTAAATGCATATAAAACAAACTAATCCCAAAATATTCAGCTCCAAATCCTGAATAAACAGGCCACCTCCTTTGTGTCTGGATCCTGTTTTTGAGGGGATGAAATCCATATTGGACTAGTCCCCTCCCAGAAGTGTCCACAAGTGACCCAGATGTGTTCAACACCAGCCACACAAAGAAAACAAAATTTAAACTAAGAGCAGACCAGAGAAATAATATTCATAGCTCTTGAGAATTAATAAAATAGAGTTTCCCCAATTTGTGTCAACATTCGTCTCCATTAGTGGGTGTTCTGGGTAGATTGGATCATTAACGAGTGTCTCCATTACCAGGAATAGCTCTGCAAAAGCAGCCTTCAGGAACCTTCATGGGACAGATTTTCTTATACTAGGAGTGGTACTCCGAGCACCTTGAAGGACCTACCTGGCAGGGAGTCGCCACAGATCGGGTATTTCGAATTACGTTCAGCCCTTTCAGGTGACCATAAATCATGCTAACACAACTCATTTGGACCAGAAATGTTAGTACATTTGAACATTTGATGAAAACAAAGAGTACAGAAAAACCATCAGATGGACCAATGAAGAGTTCCAGGCCTTGTTGGCGTATTAGGTAGATGGAGGTGCGTGTGTGTGTGTGTGTGTGTGTGTGTGTGTGTGTGTGTGTGTGTGTGTGTAGGGGGGGGGGGGGGGGGGGGGGGG
>JAOWBL010015953.1:0-36581 GCA_028564865.1 Zenarchopterus dispar | reverse complement strand
AACATGGAATAATGTGAAGTAAAATAGAATTAAATAAATACATGTGAATCAGCAGATAAATCAAAAAAGGGAGAAAAAAATACATAAATACATAAGTAGCAGGAGAATAGTCTGTTCCACGAGTTATTTAGCTATTGTTCATGAAGTGGAGCACCTTTAACACTGAACAGTGGATGTCAACTGTTTGATGTCCACAGCACAATTGATGTCAGTTTACTGGACTAAAACAAGTGCTTCAAATATTTTAATTTTTTTGTCTACTCTTTTTTTTTTTGGATATAAAAAAGTATAACTTTTTTTCTTGGCCTTTTCCAAGTCTGGACATCTGCGGGATATAAAATTTACCAAATAATGGAGTAGCTTTCCAGTTCAGGTAAATTAATTTTACTTTTACTTGTACAGCATCAATGCACAACAAAGTCATCTCAAAGTTTGCAAAGTTCAGCACAGCTAATAAATAAAATCTAATTAAATCCAGTTCAGTTCATTGTAATTTAGTTGTATTCCAATTCATTCTTGAGTCAAAATTTGAAATTCATATGATGCCACTTCATAAAAACAGTCTAGGAGCCCAAGTGAATCTTCATGTCAGTGCAATCCTTCATTCCAAGCAAGCACAAGCGGACAGTGGAGAGAAAAAACTCCCTAATTAACAGTATATATCATGTATTACCATGGAGGTCTTGCTGGAAGGGGCACCCATATACCTTGGTGGTCTGATTAATCTAAGGATATATGCCTCCGAGAGGCAAAAAAGAACAATGCTAACAGCAATAATGACATAAACATGCAGAGTCACTGGAGAGTGAAAACAAAATGAGGAAAGAGTCTAGTGCTTCATGGGAGGTCCCTCAGCTGTCTAGGCCTGTATCAGCATAACTAAAGAGATGATTCTGGTCACTCTGAGCCAGCCCTAATTTTAAGCTTTATTAAAAAGGAAATTCTTCAGTCTAATCTCAAAGGTAGAGATGGTGTCTGCATCCCAACTGGGAGATGGTTCCACAAGAGAGGAGCCTGATAACTGAGGCCTCTGCCTCTTTTTCCACTCTCTGAAACTCTTGGAAAGAGACTATGAATCTCTTTCCAAGAGTTACAGTCTCATCTGTTGGAACAATATGGAACTATGAGTTCTTTAAGACAAGAAGATGATAGGCCCATAAGGACTTTAGATGTATGG
Organism: Zenarchopterus dispar; assembly: GCA_028564865.1. NCBI lineage: Eukaryota > Metazoa > Chordata > Actinopteri > Beloniformes > Zenarchopteridae > Zenarchopterus > Zenarchopterus dispar. The sequence goes on along the minus strand of JAOWBL010015953.1, from coordinate 35,404 downwards.
AGAAGAATTTTAAATTCTATCCTGGATTTAAGACAAAGCCAGTGAAGGGAATTGGGGAAATATAATGTTTGATACTATTCCCCACCATAACTCTGGCAGCAGCATTTTGAATTAGCTGGCAGCTGTTAAGAGTAATTTTAGGACATCCCACTAATAAAGAATTGCACTACTCCAGTCCTGAAGTGAGAAATGAATAATCTAGTTTTTCTGCTTCACTGTAAGGCAGGACTTTCTTTATTTCTATAGTAATATGAAGGTGAAAGAAAGCAGGTTTAGAAACAAGTTTAATGTGTGATTTAAAGGACAAACTCTGGTCAAAAGTAACTCAAAGATTCCTCACAGTAGTACTTGATGGCAAATGACTGGACAGTCTGTTCCTGAAGTCTTCATGTCCAGAGACAACAACCTCAGTCTTACCTGACATGTTTGTTGTAGAACGGGCCTCATATGGAGGCTTCATGGATTAGTTTAACAAAGTATCTTCTGCATTACAGTGACTATTTATGCCATGCAACCTTACGTGGTACCTCCACTCTGCCATTTCCTGTGGTGTTGTGTGCTAGTATTTTGTCACCCTGGCTGTAGTCTTGTATCACCGCAGTCAGGAGAGGGTTTATATTTTAGGATCATCTTCTTAGAAAGCTGGATACTACTCTTAAGGTAGTAATGTTAGAAAACAAACAAAAAACAAAAAAGTAGCCAAGGCAAAGTAAATCTAAAGTAAAAAAAAAAAAAAATTGAATTGTTGTGAATGGGTGGGTGTGCCTGGTCTGGCTGAGTTTCTAGTAAGCATACGTCCTTGTTTCAGACCGTTGCCATGTTCACATGAAAGTCTGATGTAGATATGAACGTGGATCATCAAATCAGGTTTCTCAGAAGTCTTTCTCAGAAATTCATGTGCCAAATATGATAAGTCCATCATTATAAGGTTAAATGGAAAAAGCTGATCTGGATGAAAATTGGTATTTGAAAACAATCCAGAATGACTGAGTTATTTAATTCATTACATTCAACTGGATTTATTTTTAGCCATCACCTAGTACCTGCATCATGTAATTTCAGTTACATAACAGTTAAACCATAAATTAATTTTAAAAAGGCAGGAATTTGTACCTAAAAGGAATTTAGGAAGCAAAGTGCTTGGAAGAAGTTGAAGGACTTGTCAGCACACAGTGTTGACCATTTCAAGGGACAAATTCATCAGTTTTCTACTTCAAGTTAGTGAGAAAAAAACAGAGCAAGTCTTTTAATAAAGCAGTATTACAAGATATAGCTCAATATTTCTGCAATTTGAGAAACATAAGTAGCTAGTTTTCAAAATCCCTTGCTTTATTTAGCAGCTGTACATACCGTAAACATAGCAACAGTAAGTATATGGCTGTTTTAATATGCATGGTTTATCGAAAAGAACAGATGTAGATGGAAATTGTCAAATTGAAACACACCCCACCCTTTAGATAGCAGAATATTTTCTGGAAGGCATTGTTTTATAACCCAGCTGGTGTTTCATTTGTCTAAGGGATTTTTTTTTTCTTTTTTTTTTTTGGCAGTTTTTCTTGCATCTCATAATGAAATGCAACAATCTTATAAGAATGAACATATTTCTGCCTGGAGCCAGAGACTCAACATATTTTTTATAACCCTTTTTGTCTCTGTCCTGTAGGAATGTATAGGGGGCAGATATTCTCGTTCCATTTTCACGTTGAACTCTATTATGTTGTTTTCTGGTATTCCAAATGCCCTGAACACATCTTGCTGCTCTGCTCCAGCAAATCATAACAAATGTGAACAAACACGTCGGCTACAGTAATGGGCCTGTTTTTCCTGCATCCCTGTTCTTTGCTTTATTTCCCCAAACACTCATTTTCCAGTTGGGCAGTTAATTGAATTCGGCGCTGGATGTAAAGTAGAGGACGCTTAGCTACAGATGCTTGCTTGCAGCACATGAAGTAACAGAGGTTATAGCAAGTAAACCAGGGCTCAGCTAGAAAAGCCAGTGGCACTCGGATACACCCACAGAGTAAATGATTGCAAAATTTGATACTGAACACTTAGTGGGTGGGAAAGAGGATTCAACTCTGACATATTCACAACTCACAGAAACTTGATTTGCTTTAAGACACAGTGAACAGAACGGATGAATACGACACAATTCCCTAAAAGTATTAATGCACAAGATGATTCTGCATGGGAGACGAGAGTCCCAGAGTATTTATGATCAAAAATCTAAAAACAAACACAGTACTGAAACACAGTAAGATAGCATTTGCCCTTATAGCCCTTCTAGAAACTTTACTTTCGCACTCCCCTGCCGTTTTAAAAAAAAATATTTATATATGTGCATTTTACAGTCATTATAGATGCTCACCAGCAAAATGACAGCGGTGCAAATAAAATGTAAAGAGCTGTGGCATAAGTCAGCAGGAATGCAGAATAACGCTGCATCTGAGCTGACCTTAGCAAGGGCTCTGTGATAGTGACTTTAAAAATAGCCCTGGCTGTCCGCCTCTTCCTCCTCACTTCTCACAACACGCCACTGTCAGTGTGTCGCACCTGCTGCGATGAGGCCGTTGCATAATCATCTCCACTCATGCAGAAGATCAGCGGTTCTTTCAAGCGTCACACTGTGAGTGCGTGTGGGTGTGTTCAGAGGCTTCTAACAGCAAGCTGTACTCTGACAAAATGCCGAGGTCAATCAAATGAGACAAAATGTGTGCGTGTTTTTTTGTTTTGGGGCTTTTAGGTTTTTGTTTTGCAGAAATATCCTGTTGTGCTACATTTTGTTTACTGAATCACTTAATTTTTTCACCATTGTGTGATGTTCTTGACTAGAGGTCAGCCTTACAAGATACACAAAAGATATGGTCAGCATGTCAGCTTAGATTACCTTCAAACTTTAATGTTGACTTTGCTGATTTACTGGCTTAATGCAAACTTTCACTATGCACCCACTATTATAATATAGGGTACAAAGTGTTTAAGTTAGAAAACTAATTCAGCTCAGTTTGTTAATTAAGTCTTTGGTAAAAGAGGATTGTTTGCAAACATCTAACATTGAACCCTAAATACCAGTAAGATTGCTTTAATTTCGATTGTAAACTGTAAAATCATAAATTGTATAAACTACATATGTTACAAAAATATTTTATTTTACCACATCAGGTTAAATTATATTAAGGAACAAATCTGTGTGTGTGTGCCAGCACGGTGGCTAAATGGATAGTAAGTGCCTCACAGCAAGTAGGTTCCTGGTTCGACTCCTGGGCCTGGCAGGAATCTTTCTGAGTGGAGTTTGCATGTTCTCCATGTGCTTGCAAAGGTTTTCTCTGGGTACTCCAACTTCCTCCCAGACTCCAAAAACATGTATGTTAGGTGGAGTGATGGTTCTAACTCACCCATAGGTGTGAGCTTTTGTGGTTTGTCTATATATGGCCATACAGATCATAGTTTGTTTCTAATATCATCACTAACATGACATTACTGCCGTTCCTCAGTGGAAGGAGCCTTGAGACATCTCTAACAAAGCCTGGAGGGACTGTAAGGGCATTTCAAATGCTGTTTCAGTAGTGACATCAGAAATGAGCATGGATTGGCCGTTTTGATCAGTATGAATGTGAGGTAATGTTGCTTAGCATGAGCTAAGCCAAAACCAAACTAAGAACGGTGTGTTTCGGCCAGTTTCCAGGTCTATTTGTTCTTCTCATTTCCACCATGTCACTGTTCAATAAGAGGAAAAATAGGCTTTTCCAGTTCTTCTTATACAGTCTACATTTTTACTGAATGATCCAATGAATAAAAACACCCACTGAATAACCTCTGTTGTTTGCTGCATCAAGGTGTATCTCTTTCAGCATAAAAAAGAGCTTTGGAGAGGGTATTGTATGCTTCAGACACAAAAATAATACACTCAGCTGGTTTCTGAAAAAGTTGAAATGAGATTAATTTGTAAAATGAAATGCAAGATGCCTACTGCAAATTAATTGTGCCAGTCATGTTTGTTCAAAACTTGAGCTAAGCAGTTTTATTGTTTCTTTCCTTGTTTTCCATCTTTGAAGGTATGAACTTGAAGTGGCAAAGCTGCCTTCAACCAAACATGATTACGTGACTCGGCCTCTTGTTGTGCTGCCAGGATTTTGTTTTTTTGTCCACATTTTGTTCGTGGTTAAAATTTTACTGTAACATTACATTGGATCTTTTTGTTAAGCCTCCGTGGGGGCATTGAAGCAGTCAAGGAAACATAGTAGTTACAGCAAAAAGCTATAGCACTGGGGATAATTCAGGGGCTACATAAATTATTTGAGCTATTCAAAACTGTGTACATTGCATTTATGTATTGAGCATTTCCCACAGTTTATAATATATGGTCACCACACATCATCAACAACCTCACCCAATTTACAACCCATGTTACTTTCACTTACGCTGTTGCTATTATAATGTAAAGAGACTCCAGGGAGTATTTTAACGCTAAAATGGAAGTTTAAATTTCATTTGAAGAAATATTTGGCTATTTTTAGGGAGCATCCTTTGGCTCTTGTTTTCTGTAGTCAAAAAATTTATAAGAATTTATAAAAGTTCCTCTGTGCCACTTTAAATCATTCAAATAACAATTGTAGATGGAGAAGAAAATTTTTTCTATCTGTATTCAAAACAGAAGTATTTCTAATATGCCGTCGCGGTTACCACTGTTGCTCCACTGCTAGAAAGCTTCTGGTACAAATCCCAGCAGGGGTCTTTCTAGTGTGGAGTTTTCCTGCTCTCCCTGTGCTTATGTGGGTTTCCTCCCACAGACCAAAGCATGCATACTGGTGATTCTAAATTAACAGGAATGAGTGTGTGGGATTCTTTGTCTTTGTTTTGTTTGTTGTTTTTTGTTTTGTTTTGCTGGAGGTATTAATCGGCAATATTCTACTTAACCTCCAGCTGTGAACCGAGTTAACAACATTGTTAAATTGTACAACCTAATGGTGCCAGCGTCTCCTGCAGGAGGTCCGGCTGAGCTTGCAGCACAATGAGCACCCTGGCAGGAGAGGGAGTGAGGCAATCAGGCAATGATAACCACTGGCACATCCATTTATCCCAGCTGTCTCTGCTAAAAGATGTTATGGATCATGTGCTCTCATTTTTAGCATTTCAAGTTTTGTTTTCCTTTCCCTGCCTGCGAAGTGTTTAGAGGACAAAACTACGAACATGCAACCAGGAAGATCTCCTGCTTTGTTTAATAATGAAACTTATGCTTTCGCCTAGTTTCATCTCAGGAATAAAAGTAATAACAGTCAATATATATTTGCATTTTGTTTTATTTATTCATTCCTATTATTTTATATTTTTTTTATTATTTGTTTATTTCCTTACAGGTACCATGATAGACCTCTTCACTGTTCATATTTTTAAATATTACAAATAAAGTTTTTATTTATATTAACATGGACTAAATTTGTGTAAATGTTGATCATGTTCTTAGAAGGAAGTGAAACTAAAATAAGCAAAATCAGTGACATTGTTGGGAAAGAATAAACAGCTTTGGTGAAAACCACAAATAAACAGGCAATTTATCTGTCCAATGAGGTGTTGGAGGCAACAACAGGGAGCGTGGTGATTATTTCTAATGAGTTTATTTATTGCAGTCATCCATCAGTATGAAGGAGCTGTGTTTAAACTTTCCTGTTTTTGTTGACTTACGGTCCCAAAAACAGATGTTTCTGAAACAACACGAAATTTGCATCTAATTTCATTTAGATGGCAGAGGCAGCTGGATCAAACTCAATCATTGACTCACATTCTTTTTGTTTGTTTGTTTGTTTCTTTTGTAATGTCAGAATGCATTTTATTTTTGTTTCCTCTTTGCAACATCCGAGCAGCCTTGTTGTTTTAGGTTGCCATGGGTTAGATGAGACTGAACAGTACAAGTCTGAATTCCCATTGAGATCAGCTGGCAGCGAATCAATCACAAAAAATCAATATATGTGGTTAGAATGGTGACTAAACTCATTTCAGCTGATTTAACTGCTTTCATTGGGACTTGGAGTCAGTCCACAGAACATTTGTGGCAAAGAATATTTTTGGTCTTAGCTCCTGGGTGTGTTTGTTCCTCTTTGCTGGTATCTGACAGGGCCATCAGCCAAAGTGGAGAAAATAATGGATTGCCATAGCACGCCCATGTCAAGCTGAGAGGAGCTGAGCTCAGGTGGCACAAACACATTGCAGAGGGAAGAAAATGAGAGAAGGAACAGGTGAAGTGAAGATCGGTTATTTCAGCCAACAGCAACTCATCTCTTACTGTAAGTGAATTAAAAGCTTCAATTGCGTGTTAGCCCATCTGAACAGAACCTTTTCTATGTGCTGCCACCTCCAGATTCACAAGGTAAGCACTGTGTTTTCGTCTCCCCAGAAAAGTACACAATTATACAGTGTTGACTGTCACAGTGTTTACCTGGTTGGAGCAACAGACCAGGTTTCCTCACATCTGCAGAAGCATCCTGGGGAATTCTGCAGGGAAGCCGTGTGGGAAAGATGGGGATAATTTCCATATTCATAAATCCCCAAGTAGATTTTTTTTACTTTTTCAGTGAAAGCAGATGGAAGGAAAGATGTGTTGTGAAAAGTTTTTTCTTTTCCTTTTGGCCAGACTCAGTTTTTCAAGATAGGTTTTAGTAATACTCATACTGGACACAATAAACAGAAGACTAAGGTGGACAACCAAAGGCCTGGCCTGCTAGCCAATAAATAAACTTGCTTTCGATTATATGTTTGCTTTCCTTGTGTGTCCTGCTTTTCTTTGGACAGTTGTTTGAACATGTTCTCAGAAAGTGACGCTGTGTTTGTGTTAGATGGATACACACTGGTTAGAATCCATTCAGGGAGGTCTGGGGTAACTCACTGACCGAGTTATCTAATCGTTTTGTCTACAGCTGCAGGGAAAATCCAGAAAATGAAGAACTTCAAGGGATTCTGCTTAAGAATAAAGTATCTGAATGTTTCACTAATGCTTTGGGAATTAACCAGTTAAGTTTGTTTCTACATCATAAATCATGTCTGTCTTGAGTGGCGGCTCCACCTGTGTTGTTGTTCATCTTCAAAATCTACTTCACTTCTCCCACACCATTTCCACATGTACCATCTTTAATGTAGTTTGAAAAACCTGAGTTGGTCACTTTGTTAAGCTCAGCTGGGTTTGGATTATTACACATGCTGGTCTGAGATAGAGAGCAAACTGCTTGTATACATTTCCACATGAATATCATTACACTTATTTGCTGTTAGATATCAGATATGTGCTCAACAGGTTATGAACTATTTGTATCCAGCCAGTAATTATAGACAGTTATATCCTGGAAAACAAATGTGTATTTGTTGAGTGTTATAGTTTATTCATTGTTACTAAGATTAATTAAAAGGAATGGCACCATCGTATTTGATTATAAAGAAAATTTTTTTCTAAATGTGTATTTTTTATCCTCCACTAGTTTCAACTCCATTAAGCTGAAAGTCAGGGCGGCTCTGTACTTTCCTCAAAAAAAAAAAGAAAAAAGGACAAAATACTCCCACCATTCAAGATGAGCAAACGTTCAGATAAACCCAGACTTTGATAGAAATGGACAAATGGACAAGTTTCCACCAAGGGCTTCACAACAGACTAATTGTTTGGGCGAAAAGGCTGAAGTAAATGAGAAATAAACAGGATTAGTAAAAAAAAAAAAAAAAAAAAAAGAAAAGAAAAAAAAATTGTTCAGATGATTAGATTAACTATTACCATAAAAACAAAGAGTTGAACGTCATCAAATGAATTCACTGTGATGGTCCACTTGTTGAAATTGTATAAAAAAGAAACATTGGAATTAATGTGGGAGTTTGTGTTTCTGTCCCTTCCCACAGAAGCTAAAAATCCACAGTGAAGGTTATTAAAACAATTTCCCCACAGACTTCAAGTTTATAGTGACACCAAGGACTGCTTTTTTTATGTTACCATGTCAGTTTCAGCCTCATTTGGAGCAATATTTTATTATCTTTAAAGAGTGTTGTCTTGCTCTATTGCTCTCCTTTTCTTATTACCACCCAAAACCTCCCAAAGTAACTTTGTACTTAAGTGCCAGCTGCTTCTTGTGACAACTGCGTATCAGTGGTCATGATATATCTGCACGAAACATTCATACAGACCCAACAAAGTGTGTAATTACATACAACATGACAGCATGGCAGAGCTGCATGACCCACAACGCTGGTCTCACACTTACACACAAAACCCGTCTCCATTCGTTTCACCTCTGTTACTGCTCAGTGTGGCAGAACAGAGGCATTATAAGCACACAATGAAATATGAACTATTATGTTCCTCCTCCAAAGTGCAGCTTGTGAAGGGCTTAAGAGACTAAAGAACGTAATGACGATCTGAGAAAATTGCAAAATGACCACGAAAGACACAAAACCAGATTAAGGCTTGGACAGTGTTGCAAAAGCAACTTAACTTCCACACCAGTGGGCGGACTCTGTAAACTAAAAATTGTGAAAATTCCTTTGTGTTGTTTTAATTACAGGTTTTAGAATCAACATCTTGCTGTCAATGTGTTGTGATTTTCTTGGTCAACTTGCTATTTTAAAGACAGTACTTGTATAAAATGCACTTTCTGTGGCAAGTTGGTGTTGATTTTAAATGTTAGTATTCAAACTGGCTGGACACTTTGTCTTTAGTTTAATGTGCACATAGTAAAAGGGTAAATGTAGCTTTTTTAGGCCAGTGGGAGAAAAGAAAAAGAAAACTTTTTAAAAAGGCATTAATATATCAAGATACAAATCTGCAACATTATTTTTGATTTTTGTTTTCATTGACCAAAAAACATAAGTAATTAGTTCAAAACTGTTAACACACTAAGTGAGCCACCTCCTTTTCCCTTTTACACACACACACACACACACAACAAAAAAACCTCAGGGATTTCCTCTCTGCCAGCAATGAATCATGCCAATCTCCTATGACGCATCATTAATTGAAGCCGCCCAAACCTGTCGTCCTTGACCTGGATAGTGACAGCTTTCAATCAAACGTTCGTGAATCAGCTTCATGGATCAATGGGTCTATTTGACAGCTGTAGTCCAAATGAGAATTTGATTACCTACACTGGTGTCAGCCAGTCGTGGCTGTAATTGGAAATCCCTGCCAATCATTGTCAAGTTTGTCAACAATGAGATGACTATGAAGCTTTGGAGCTCTGCATAAGCAGTCTCGATTCTGCTGTTTCAGCTTGTGTCAAGGAGAGTTTTATAGGTGCATTTAATTGTCCTGAATATTTTGTGAGGGGATAAGCTATGTTTACTTAGAGACCCAAATGGATTTGGACGGCGACATCAGTACAACTAAACAGAATTTACAACTGGATAACTTTAATAAATGAAGTTAAAACCTGCTTTTGTATGTCCAGATAATGATGATAAATTTTACTGGTAAAGGCAGGGTACTTCTTCTAGATAAGGACATGCCTGAGATGTTTCTCTCTCTCTCACTCTCTTTTTTTTTTACATTTTGAAATCTATCTCCAGGCAATTCACATGCCAGGATTAGAAATTATGAACGCTGAAGCAGTCATTTGCTGCTGTAAATGTTCCTCATGTCAAAGCAAGCCATAAATGGAGAACTTTGAGAACAAGAGATGGTGTCAAATTAAATAAAATATCCAAAACCGAGGCAGGGATCTTTTCAGCAAGAAACTCCTTCTTTTTATGCCTTCATTCCAAAACACTGTCTGGTGAAACACAAAGAAGAAACTTTCAAATTAAAAAAAAAAAAACATCTAACCTTGAAAAGACAAGCATCTGATTTAACAGACTTGGGCTGTAGATAATATCCTACACAGCTTTGAGCAAATTCACACTGCTCCTGTGGATTTTATCTCCTTCCCTTGTATAAAAGTTGTATTCATTCACTGTTTCTGGTCTCAAAAACTTGTTTTTTTCTTAGGTTAACTGATGATTTGAAATTGCACATAGGAGTGGTTTTTTTGTTTACATGAGCCCTGTATGAGGACTGGTGACCTGTCCATGGTGGTCTTTTGCCCAAAGAGAGCTGAGATAGGCTCCAGCAGACCCCCTTGATTTAAAATTAGAATAAGCAAGTATAGATAGATCGATTGACACCAAATCTCACAATAATTGCATAATTTTAATGTAATATTACTTTTTAAAAAATTATTAAAAATAAAAAAAATCTAAACATTACAGTTAAATAAATGATCAAACACTGTAATTCATTACAGTGATAAGGGCATTGCTTTCAAAACCCTAACAGCAGCCCTCCACATTGCAGCATTTTTTTCTCCCCACTTACAAACACCAACTTCTTGGTGAGTTATTTGTATGCCAAACATGAACAGGAAAAAAGGTCAAAAGAACTGCCTTATTGATACAGTTCCTCCACTAAGCAGAATCACACAAAAAGAACTCTTCATTTTTTTTCAACACTTTATCTTCTCCCTCTGTCCTCATCTACTTCTTTAACTCCTGTATGTTTTTTTTTTCTCTTAACCCTGGTTCACTGACACTGATGTGTTAAGATTTTTCAACAAACGGTGCTAATTTTGTGACTGGTTTGAAATCCAGTTATGTTATGTGAAGGCAACGTGCACTGCGCCGACTGCTATCTGAGTTTGTCCTCTGCTGTCCTGCTATCAGATCAGCAACAGTCAGGAAGTCACAGATGATAAGATCCCATCAGGGTGAGAGGTGGACTTCCTACACATATTATTGCTCTTCTTATCTTCATTTATCACTCAGAGTTTGGGTGTAGTTGCCGTTCAGAGGCCAACTTTCTTGCACCTGAATAAGTCTAAAGAAAAAAAAAAACTTTCTCCAACACTTTTAAAAAGTCATTATACCATCTGAACACTCACTTTCTTAGCTCTACACTTTCCCAGAAGTGACACTAACCACTTTTCACTTTTCACAGTTCTGTCAACTCACACAGTGCTAACTTCAAATATTTTATTGATGTTAAAACATACTTGAGATTCTGCTTATAGTCTCCAGTCGATCCCCATTTATTAGACTTATGTAGCGATATTGGGAGAGACAAACTTATCCCCCTCCACAAAACTGAGTCAAGCAATATTTCAAAATTATGCATGTAGAGCTGCCCATGTCTGAGGGGTTTCTCAGAGGTTATTTTATGAAATTATGTAGAGAAGCTGACAACTCAAACCTTTATGAGGACTCAGAACTTTTGATGAATCAGGCCACTTTGATATTACATGACTTTAAGCCCAATTTGCCAGTTGAAGAGCTCAGCAATGGCTGGCTGGCAAATGAACAAGTGACTGGAGGTTGATTTGTCGCCAAGCCAAACAGCCAGTGGTTATTTAATATACCAAGTATTTTAAGTTTTTGGGCATCTTCTCATTTGAGCAACAGTCAGTGAAAGAACAAGGCATCGTGTCACCAAAAGCAAGTGAAGACGCACACAATGTGGCACACCGCAGTTCAACATTTGTTATCAGAAAAGATTTATTTCAGCTTCAACCTTCTCTGCAGCACAGACAATCGCTGCTAACAGCATGGGCTCCTTAGTTATTGTATCCACATTTGTATTATATATTATTTCATGTTTACGAATTATTGCACAAACATCTTCCACGGCTTGTTTCCAATCAAGTCTTCTTTTGACTAATTTCTCATGTATTTTTTTTTTGATGGGTTACCTGACTTGGTCTCTGTCTAATTGTGTTGTGCAGGACCCTCCAGTCATGTAAAGTAAACAGCAACATTACCTCAGACTCCTCATTACAAGACAGAGTCATGTAGTCTGAACAGCTCAGCACCTGCCTGACTCTGGAAGTTGTGTAGCAGTCTTATGTGAGACAGTACATCCTCTTGTTGTACCTGATACGTCATGCCCAAGGGAGTCAGTTCCTATTTAAAAAAAAAAATGTCAGTGTGGCTCTTTTTGGCAAGCCATCTGAACTGGATATGTGAAAAAGTTGCTTCTGTTGCAGTATCGTGAAACATTCCTTTTTGTAATTGACAGGGAAACCACCATCATCTGCGTAAAAAGTTTTTTTTTTCCAGCATGTGGGATTTTCTGTGAAATTGACACACTGCCATTTCAGTATGTTGTATTCTCTATTTGCATATTCAAGGGTGATGGAAAAACATCAACTCCCTGGTACAATAGGGCATACAAATTTTACTATATTATTATATTAACTGTAAGTTTGAGTTGTACATCAGTGTCAACTAAAGACACAAGCATCACTCTTAAACTCATTTTCATTAAAATACCTCTCATTTTGAATTTACGGCTAGAATAGCTAATGTCCTTTGATGGATGTTGCAGTGGTGATTTTGATAATCACCGTTTAATTAAAAGGATTTAAAAGGCTGTAAATGGAGCATGACGAAGGCTGGTGTAACCTTGATTGGCTTCTCTGTCACAGTTATTATAATGAAGGGCTGATGCTCTCTGTTGGTTGTTGTGGCTAATCATTATTTCTTTAGGTGCGTTACCACACTAAATCAGGAAGTAATTTTCTTTTCTCTGTGATTCAGTGGAGTTTTTACTGTTAACACTTCCTGAAAAATGTGGATATCTCAATCACTACTATTAAGTGCAGAATTAGAACAAAAAGACTATTAAATAGCCAGAGCATCAGGAGTGAACCATCATTACTTCCGGGTCTTGCTTCATAAAGCATTATTTTAAAAAATAAAAGTAAAGATAGTCATTACACAAATTATTAAACACTTGTGCAGACTTTGTGTTCCAGGTAGTTTTGCTAATGAACACTGGACCACAAGGATATTTTGAACCTAAATTACTATGGTAGTATTGCATGTGATGACATCCTTTAGAAGTGCATTGGGGGTATTTCAGCCAAATATTTCTAGAGTTTTTCTTCCCATTTCACTCAGGATCTCAAGTCAAATCTTCTGTATTTGCCTGACTTCAGAATCTGAAACGCTGATTTGGAAAAATGTTTTTGACAAAGACAATTTAGATAGAAATCTATGTCTAATCAGATCTAATCACATCAGATCCACAAAAACTGTTCCCTTAATCAATACTCTTTCCTTGGAAGAGAATAAAGAATCATTAGAAAATCTCATCCACCTCTTCACAGGCCTTTACCCACACAGCCTCGTATTGTTTACAAGACAGAACCTAATCCGAGAAGAGTTGACCTTCAAATATTGACTCAGGCCCATTTTTTACACACTATGCCTACGAGTGCTTACAGATGAGGATGCTATGAGCTGTAATAGCCATCACGGTGTGATTTATTTGTTAAAAAAAGACTACGTCACCTGCGGCACCTCCCATCACAGATTCTTTATTTGTAAAAATAACATTAAAAGGCTTATTGAAATACAGTTTATCTAAACATCTCATAAGCTTAAAGTCATACAATTAAACCTGAACGTTTTATGAGACCAGAATAAAAATACCGTCTTAGATATTATTAGTAGCTTATTAGAATTATTTCATTGTTCCAGTGTTTTTCCTGTTATCTAATATTTCTGCCTTTTTACATCCATGGACAAGAGCCATTCATGCTGGTAACAATTCCATCTTTCTTCTTAACACCATTTTAGCAGTATTTTTCAGTACATATGATTATTTAACACTGATGCTCTTCTTTAATGATCAGGCTGACCTAAAGGGTTAAGTACAGTTATTCCCTGGGACAGGGCAATGTTCAATTAACTTTATATATCCTGTAAATGCATACACTTCCTTTTTAGCTTAATTACTTATTACTTTATGTGCATTCTCCTACATATTATGTAGCATATTTCTAAAGTACCGCTTTTGACTCTATAGGAGTGTTTTGCCACTCTAACGTCACTGATAGGTGTTAATTTAATAAAGGTCCTTGAAAGTATTATTTCTACTGTGCAGACTTGCTTTTATACATACAAAAAAATTAATAGGAACTTGTGAGAGCATGAATGGCTGTTTCAGCTTTCCCTTACCTGCATACACACATTACTAAAAGTAAAATGAGTCACATTAACGTCAGAGGAAGCGATCTGACAGGCCTTCACATAGAAGGAAGTGCTGCCTGTTATATTGTTTCCAAGGTAACGAAAAAGTATGCTCTCACATTCTCACTGAATGGCTCATTATCTGTTTTTCCACTGTAATACTTTTTTCCCATTTATATAGAACGTGGGCAAAATTTGTCTGTTTCAAAAGACATACATTTTCTTTGATTACAAAAATGACACTGTTCAAAGTATGTTGCTTTCACTGCAAGAAAATAACGTTACAGTACCCTCCAGATCCTTAAGAGCCATCTAAATCCATAATTTCTATATTTCTGTAAGCCAACAACTCAGAGATCAAAAGCACAGGGTGCAGTTTAAGTATACTGGAGAAAATTCTTGATGTACAACAAAAGTAGTGATTGAGCTCCAGTATTCATGAAGAGTTCAGCAAGGAGGCTGTCTTCTCGTAATTTATAGAGCAGGCGTCTCCTCACACTGGAGATGCTGCTACATGAACACAAGAACAAGAAACATCAATATTCCTTTTCAAATTTAATTTCCTCAGAGACACTTGAAACCCGATTCGTAGTGGAATAACTCCCAAAAAGATCATTACTGGTGTAAAGTTTGTGTTTGTGAAGGAAAGTGCAGTCTGATGTGGATCTGTAGCAGACACGAGACATGCTGTACTTGTTCTAGGACAGAGGGTTGAGAACATGAGAAGAAAATCCGCTTCAAGGTACAAACTGTCAGGGAGAACATCAGATACAAGTTCTGAGTCAGAGCCTGCACGAAACGATAAACTGTGCGCTCCAGCACAGAGAATTTAAGAGGAGCATGTGACAGAGAGGAGACTATTTGCTTTTTGTTTTAGTGATTGAAATAATAATTCTTGTTAGTGTTGAAATTGTCGGGTGACAGAGTAATAGCCTGAGCACTATTTTAGGCACCAGTCACTTGACAGCTCTGTGGCAACTGTGTGGGAAAGGAGGTTGAGACATGCAGCTTTAATTGAATAAAACTACAGCTTTTTCTGTGCTCTTGTGACTCATCTTTCAGGAGAGGAAAATGTATTCATACTGAGGAAGAACGATGATTGAAAGTCTGCTTGGAAAAAAAAAGTTGCACAGTTCTGATTTGCAAATTAAATAATTAAACTAAGCACTTAGTTCATTGTTGATCTTTTCATTTTGGGATGGCAGCTGGGAAAAAGACAAATGCACGGGAGTGTTGGGAATTTTATTTTCGATCTTATCTGTTAATGAGTTAAAAAGGATTTTCTTCTCACACTGCAGATTCTTTACAAAGTACTCGCTATTGAGAGAGACTGACTCTAGAACGTACACAGATGGTAGTTTTTTTAAATTTTTTTTTTCAGCCTTACTTCCCCATGGTGCATATCTGTCCTGCCTATAGCTCTTGCCAGTGTTATTGGTACCCAAGTCTGTGTCCAAGTGTAGTAACACTCATAATTCTGTATGTTAGTGTATGTTATGCGTTTTAGTGTCTTTTTTGTGTGGCTCTCAATAACTATCATATGAAGCTGTTGTGCACAAACTTAAGGTTCCAACTCAAGGTTTGTGTTTAGTTTTCTTGTGTTTTCTTCTGCTCAGAAATAAATAAATAGATGAAGGAGCACGTTTTAATTAGAGTATAGCATCAAGTCAATTAAACCTCTGGAATTTTGATCCAGCAGGTAAGTAGCCTCAGGGTGGAGGTGGGGTGTTAATCAGCTTCGACTGTTTTGGTGTTAACAACATTAACAACAGGTGCACGAGAGGGGTAACAATGAGATGACCCCCAAAGCAGGAATGGTTATACAGGTTGAGATCACCAATATTTTTTCCCCTCCTCAGCCTTTGGGCTTTCCACTTGTTTTGAATTTGACTAAGGTTAGTCCCTACTGGAAGCATGAGGTGATACCTGAACCCTATAGAGGCTGCACTCCAACTTCTCCTGGATGCCACATCAGTGAGTGCCACTGCCAGTAGGTCCGCTGTGTCTCCCAGCACACTTAAGAGCTGTTTGGTTCATTTGAAATCTTTAGCTGGAAGTCAAGATTTTCTAAAGACTGTAGAGGTATTGCTAAGATTTTGCCTGTCACAGGTCTCTGACTCTTGAATTTCTTATTCTTCTTATAGCAGCTTGCACAAATGATCTTTGATGTTGTTTTTCTGGGGAGAACAGTCTCAAGGTTGTAATCTGCTCCAACGTGTGCCAAAAAAGCTTAAATGATAGCATTTTTTCTTTAGTTGAGCTGTATTATTATGAGATATTTGTTTACTCTGCACTTGTGTGCTACATTTTTAAAGGTGGTATTTTGCCCTTGGCTGTAGGAATGTTTAGGTCCTATTACTCCTGCTGATAGAGAATGAAAATTAGTTGATCTCTTGGCTCCTCAGGCACAGTTTGGCAACACCTCTGACCGCTTCTATTCCTCTAACAAGGATGCCAACTATCTTGGATAATAACCTCTGAGTCATCATCTCCTGTGACTCACAGAGGGAGGGTGGGGGTAAGAGTTGTGAGTGGGAGAATGCCAACTGTGTAACTGTCACTATTTTATTTTATTGAGAGTGGAGGAAAAAAAAAAAGCTCTATTTGTGTCCACCAAAAATTACAGAGCTACACGAATGTCTTTAAATTGCTTTTCACAAAGTATCTCTTAGGGCTTGCTACATGGCAAACGCTGCACACATTCATCATGTCACGTTTGCTCATTATGTGAGTGCTGCACACCAGCTGTGACTGGATTCATTCTCTTACCTAAGGCTGTAATGATTTGCCTCCTCTTTCCCCCCTCAATCACACAAAACAAATGAAGAGTATTTCCACACAAATGAACAAGGAAAATAGAGTAAGGGACAGAAACTCCGAGACAAAAAACAAACAAACCCTAGAGCATAGTGTCAGGTGAATAAATTACATGATCATGGGTAACATATTTCTTTAGCCCTTGGGCTTTGAGTTGGCACATTTTAGTGTGTTATGTTTTCACTTTGAGCAAACACTTTCTTCTCATGCATCTCCTTCTTTGCAATGGTGGTGGCCGGAGTTGATCACAGATTCTGTATGCTAGAATCAGACCTCATATTTTGAATGACCTGAGGTACCTTTTGGCATGAAATGACCTCATGAGTTGACAATTTACTAAGAATTTTTGACTGACATTTACAAAGTTTTGACAGAGCAGCATTCTAAATTTCAGTTGTTAAAAACAAAATGAAGTAGGCAAACAAGCAAAGAAACAGCTGTATTAAGATCCATTAATATCTTTTGAGCCATTTGGCATAGACTATTTTTGAACGAATCCTAAAACAAGTATTTGTGATTGTTTCTACCATCTAACTTATTGTAGCATCCATAGTTTCCTTTTTATTTCTGTCGTAGTATACGGCTACTTTGGTGACAGACTATTGACGGATGCATTAGTAGTGTTTTTTCATTATTTTGGGTATTCTTACAGTGCAACCCTTCTTACAACAGATCCCAGTAAAGCCTTCAGACTGCACAAGCAAGTCATCTGAAACAATCACAGTCATCTATGCCTTCAGGTCAAGTCACTGTCAGTTTGTGAGAATTGGAGGATTCACCCCCAACCAGGTCGATTTGAATTTTATTTTGTGAGTTAAAATAGATTTGGGCATATTAGTAGAATTTTGTGCTGGGACAGCCGTACCCATGGATGGGGCTCAGACTCAGTTTTCGTTTCGGGTGTTCCTTCAGCAGCGTCTGAAACAAGGATACATCATTTTCACCCATGTGGTACTCCGGGGCAAGCCAGAGTCAGTTGTGGTGCTATATTAGAACAATTAATCTATATTATTTTAAAATAAAAATTGTTATGTATAAGACCAAGCTCACCGAAAGTGCTAAGGAGCGAGTGACAGCTAGCCATTTGACTGCAGTGCCGCTGTAACTAAAGGAAAAATAAACATGTCCCTAAATATGCATAACTGTGTGGTTTAATATAATTTTAACTGACAGGTTACATAAACATGCAAACCCTGTATAGCGATCACGGATCCTGGCGTGTTAATTGAAATGCACTGGCTTTTGAAACCATTCCCAAGTTGACATTTTAGGAATAGCACGTTTTGACACTTCCTCAGTGGATTCATTTTTCCAACATGTGTTTTACAACAACATGTGTGTTTGTTTATGGTTATTAATAATTGTCTAATGACAGTTATTAATAAAATAAAACATAATTTATCAGTACAAATAAATCACATGAATATCAGGAACTGATAACCAAACAGCACGTTCAGTCTCAAAATGGCTGTTATTCTGTACCAGGGGTGATGTTATAGAGCAACAGAGAAGGAATGAGTCCAAAAAAGATTTCTGCAACCAGCATGTGTTACAAATATGTGCAAAAATAACTACAAACAACTTCTCAGGGTAAGATCAGTCAGAAAGTTCTGATATCTAAACTACATACAAGCAAATAATTAACATATTTCTCAGAAATGTCATTTAAATCAAGGTATGACTGCACTTGGTCATAAACTACCTTTCTCAAAAATACCTTCCCATTTTCTCCTTTTAGAAGTGTCTTTTCATAGTGTCTGCACTTTGAACTTCTCAAGTAATACTATGTAAGTGCCAAGTAGACTAAATAAAATCTGAGTTTGATTTTAACATGAGCAAAACCTGTTTGTGTATGACATCATACCTTAAAGTGTTATGCTCTTTCCCAGTACTGTTTCTACCCACCAAAACAAAGTTGTTTGCACTTTACTGCCACGCCTACCTCTACTACTCGTCCACTGTCACTATCAGCTGCAGATGTACACGAAACAGAGAACAACACCACACTATATCCGAAGAGTCCTTGCTTTCTTTCCCAAATTTTGGGATGATTTATATGGACGTAAAAATGTGTCATTGAGCAATGGAAAAAAAAGGCTAATTATTTTCCCACTGCTTTTGAGATTTCACAGACTGAACTGCCTGATTAATCGAAAACATAATTGGAAAATAATCATTAGGCACAGCTCTAATTAGTACCATAATCAAAAGCCATGCAGAAGAATAATTAGAGAAGTGCAGAGACAGCTCTTATTCTTACCCTCACTAATTCACTTGTTCTGTCGATGTAATTATGCTTTTTTCCTCACTGTCTAACAACTTTTTGTTACATTATGCCCTTCCCATTGGTTTACAATCTGTACAAATGCCTTGAAACAAATAGCTGTAAAAAAGCAAAGTCATAAACCACCTGTTCACATCATGGTCAAGATTGCAGTGGGCATTGTCCTTATTATCCATCCAATCCTTACTGTCTCACTTAATCCCTTTTTTGAGTCGCAGGGATCTGATGGAGCCTGTCCCAGTTCTCTTTGGACAAAAGGAAGGGGTCCATCCAGGACAGGTTGCACACATATAGACACAGAGAGAAAAACAAACACCTCACACACACTCACACCAATGGACACTTTAGAATGATCTTTTTTTTTGGATTGTGGGAAAAAGCCAGAGTTCCTGGAGAAAACCCATGCCAGTATGGGAAGACCATGCAAACTCTTCACAGAAAAGCCCCTTCTGGGACTGGAACTAGGAACCTTATTACCAAATCACTGTGCTGTGTCCTTATTATTATTATGATTGTTCAGTTTCTTAAAACAGATGCATGAAATATAGTAGATACGTATAAACATTTATAAATGTATAAAAAAACTGAAAAACACCAGCTGTTGTTCGTAACAGCCATTAAAAGCTGGTAATATTGAGACATTGGTTGTGAGGGAAAACAATACAAATACTTTGATATTTATTCTTGATCCACTGTGAATTTTCTGCTTTTTCCTTGGCTTTCCATAAGTTATTATGTCAACTGATCATGCAGCTAATAATTTTCATAAGTTGCTACAAGAAAAAAAGCCTGTGCTAGGTAGAAGAGTGAGTCGATCTCAATAAACTACCCCAATTGTAAATGTAAAAACACATAACTGCTCCCACAAGGGAAAAGTAAAGATTAAATTGCAAAGTTATGTCTGTATAGTGTATTTACTGAATGGCACTTTCAAGTTTGGTGCAGTGGTGTCATTATCTTAGTTGCATTGGCAAGATAAAGATTGCAGTGGGTGGAGCACTGTTATGGCGCTGTGTTCAAATCACAGTTTGTTGGTATATTACCAATAAATCAAGCATTAAGAAGTTGTTTTTCCCTTGAGCTTCCATCGTGCCTTAGAGGTTGTTGCCTGGCAGCAACATCAAAGACATAATGACATCATCTGTTACCTATGATGTCACAAAGTTCTTGTGACTTTTAAGATCTCCAATGTTGGTTCCCATCTCAAAATAAACACTTAGAAAGCAAAATAAAGTAACTAAGTGGTAAGAAACTGACAAAAAATTCTTATTTTACTTAAACAGTGAGCATAAATGTAACTTAAGAAATCTTTGTATTTATGTGACTTAAAATCTTGCTTGATTTTAGTTCCTGGGATCACAGTTTGTTAAAATTAGTATTCTTTTTTTACATGAAATAGTAAAACTCAGCATGAACAGCTGTCATGTAAACATACTGGAACAAGACGAGAGCGACCGATTTGACTGATCAAATTCATGGAAATATATTTGAAAAGAGCTTAAAAACATAGAAGTAGCATCTCATCAGGGCCAACTGTCTTTCCACTTTTCATCCTCTACAACGCCGTCCTCCCTTCAGCCTGACTAATCCTTGTTATCTCCTGGTCCAAAACGATCACCTCTTCTACTCTTAGTTTTCTTTCCTCATTCTTCAACTCTTCAAAGTATGGTTTTTATCTTCCCATCACACTTCTGACATTTCCATCTCTTCTACTCTGCTAAATTATATGTATCATGATAGTGAAGTGGGATTTCTTAGAAAAATCATACTATTTAACAAGGGATGTTGAAATGTAACATATACACATAAAAACTTTCTTTTAAACTTCTACATTTGTTTCTCTGCAGTTAAGATTTCACTACTTTCAGTTTGAAATGTGACTTGCATCCTTTTTAAATTCGTCATTCATTTAACAATTTCCCTACCCTGTTGCAATCTGCACAAGATGTAATTTTGAAAGAAAAAAAAGTTGGGTATCACTTTTGCAGTTAAGTCATTGTGTAGACTTCAGTAAACATTAAGTTGTTAAGGTAATGTTGTACTTTTTGCTACAATAATTAATGCATCAAATATCAATAAGCTATTTATCACCCTTAAAACCTGAGTACCAACTGGGAGCAGTCCAGCTGGGCAGCAGTTTTCTCCGTCATCAGCACAATCTACCAGAAACATTTCACAAGCAGAGCGCTGCCTGTTGGTCTAGATTACAGGTTTACTTGAATGTTTTGGGATGGTATGAGAATCACACAGTAATTTGCTCATTTAAAGATATTTAATGACTGTGCTAAAAAATAATGGTTAACTTTCGATCCAAGAACTGTAAGCATTTCTTTCCACATATCTTCCTTTCTGCTGTTATCAGCGAACAAGTTATGAAACTATCATTTAACATTTTTCATAGATCTTAAAATTTGATTTTGTTTCAGTAATTAAAACAGATTTAACTAATTCATTCTTAATTTTTCTCAGAAGCTGTTTTAATGTAAAACTGTCCTACTGATTACCTGAAAGAGTAAAACTCAGCATGAGCAGCTATCTTGTCAACATACTGGAGCAAGACAAGACCAACTGATTTGACAAGACATCATATTTTGATTGTGTAACCTGGTGGAAAATAGGTTCATAAATATCAATCCATTTCCAGTGTTACTTCCTTTTCATTTATTAGTCATCATTCAGTTGTTAGAAGCTTGTGATTGTTGTTCTAACCTTTCTGTCATCCAGTTCTGACGCAGTTTTATCGGTCAAAAAATAAACCACTTTCACTACTCAGACTTGAGCATACTCACAGATGTGACAAAGATCTGAGGACCTGTTTGAACAGAGTTTAGCAATATTTGTCACTGTTTTGGTAACTTACTAGAGTTATACTAATGCAGCTAGCAATGTTACTTTGGGTTGCAGTTGAAATTGGTGCCAAGTTAAGTCTGTGTTTTTGTTGATGCCACTTTAACTTAACATTTTTACATTTTGTTGCTATATTGTACACTTTTGAAACATTATTGTTTTGAGTGTTAATATAATGAAGAGGACTAGGTAGGGTGTGTGTGTGTGTGAATAATATACATGATTCTATTTGTTTTCATGGAAGTATGTTGAAAAGTGCTTAAAAACATTTATTTTGTAGTAAAGAAGGAAATACAAATAGTGGATGATTAGTATGTTTATAATTCCTGGATAAAGGTTTAAAGAGTCATAAGTTTATGATGTGAGATGTAAGAAAACATGACAAGACCATCCATGCAGCAAAATTCTCCAACTTAGCATGCAATTCATTTTTCACCCATGTTTTTACCCTTTACCACCTCTACCTTCACCTTACATGCCATCTCCCTGTACCCCTGTCTACTCTCTTCCATCCCCTCGGTGCCCCACTTCTTCTTTGCTAACCTCCTTCTCTGTACCTACATAATTCAACTCAATTTTATTCGTATAGCGTCTATTACAACACATTTGTAATTGTAGACACAGTTGTATCTAGGTGTTTCCAGAGACCCAGAGCGTGATCTTCTTCTTTTCCTTCAGGGGTCACCACAGCAAGTCATCTGTCTCCGTCTAACCTGATCCTCTCCATCCTCCTCTCACACACCAACCACCCTCATGTCCTCCTTCACTACATCCATATATCTCCTCTTTGGTCTTCCTCTAGGCCTCCTGCCTGGCAGTTCCCACCTTAACATCCTTTTCACCATACTTCCTCTGTACATCTCCAAACCATCTCAGTCTGCCTTTCTGCGGCTAACCTTCATTCCTCTTCTTTCCAGTGCATACCTTCACCTCTAGATTTTCCTCCACCTGCTCTCACAACAGATTACAATGTCATCTGCAAACATCATGGTCCATGGAGACCCAAAGCATGACCCCCGAGCAATTAGTAAATAAACAATGGTGGGTAAAGAAAAACTCCCCTTGCAGGAGAATAGCAAAAACTCCTGCACTTCCTCATTCCACAACAAACTCCTCTTATACTTTCCTACCAGATGACACACCATATACCTACTTACCTGTCTCCCTGTTCATATTAGCTGCAGTTTTCTGGTCATGTGGACACACCCCCTGACCACCCAGTGCCTTTCTCAGTTACTCTCTGAAAGCTACATTCATACCTTTGTCCTCTTCATCTTCCTAACCATCAGAGTCATCCTACACACACCATCCTATGCCTTCGGGGTGCACTCAAACCTACCACTACTTTGCAGATACAAATTACTTTCAAGTTACCCAAAATGTAGTACGTCTATGTACTCACACCTCCACTTATTTAATCCACCTTATGTTCCTGTTTATTCTGGAGAAAAGTATTTACTACAACCATTTCTATCAATTTTTGCAAACCAAACCAACCATGGTAAAAAAGAGCTTGAAACCTGCTGCTAAGCTTCTAGTCTTGGTATCTTTCCACCTGGTACCCTGAATGCACAGAGTACCCACCTTCCTCCTCTGCATCATGTCAACCAACTCTCTAGCTTTTTCTGTCATAGTGAGTGTCACACTATATATAATCCCTCTGACAAATCTAGACAGGTCCATGCAACTAAGAACTGCATGATAAACTATTCCTTTTAGATGCTTCATCATCAGTAATTGTGAGGCTTGATTCCAACTCTTGAGCTCACAGTTTGATTCAAAATTATATTTTCAATTCAGATTAAATTAAATTGTTTCTCTGTTTACAAAATCTTCATTATACCATATGCTTGCGAAATGTAATTAGAAGGTATCTTCTGTTTTTAGAATCCCAGGAAGTCAAATAGATGTAAGTTTGAAACCAGAGTATGCACATGCATCTACTTTAACCAGGGTTTACTATTTTTTAAATTTCATATCATAACATAGGTAAACAAGGAGCCAAATTTTAAAATCAATATTATTACATCAGTGCAAGTAGACATAAATTTTTACTACATTCCCTTATGATCTTTCCACTGAAACTGAAGTTATGTAATTGAAAAAGAACATATTTTAATTCTGTGAAATTAAACAAAAGAAAAAGAATTAGGTATCAACAAACACAAATTTAATAAAAGGAAAACACCTTTTTATGGAACTATGATATTATTAATGTAAAATATTGAATTGTAAGATAAACATACACATGTATGTTCTTAAAATTGTTCCATAGAACTAGTGATTTTCATTTTTTACTCTGCACAAGCTGAGATTTTTATAGAAGGAAGAGTTGGATACAGTGGCACTGCTTTCTCAGTTGTGAAATGCCTAGGGTAACAACTGCATAAGTAGACCGCTGTTGTGGTGCCTTGATGACTTCACAATTTGTTGGTATAATGACTAATGCATCAAGTATCAATAAGCCATAAGTCACCCCTACAGCTACAGTTTGTTTGTTTTTAAGAAGCAGAAAATGGTAGCTGACAGACACAAACTCTAAAAGAAATCATGTTGTTCTTGTAGTTCTCTTGATGACGATGGTAAATATAAGAGCTGGGCAATAATTTTTTTAAAAAATCCTGTATTGTTGTCTGCTTTTCAGGCTTTTGATACAGCATATTTTCCCCACACCCAGTCTTTGTCTTCTGGTGGGAGTGTGTTGACTTGTGAGCGCACACACATCTCTGCGTATATGTATTTGTGTCCGCACATCTGAGTGGAACGCCACTGTGAGTGATAGAGAAGCGAAAATTTAAAAACCCAGGACTAAAGACATGCTGAGAAACTTTTTCTGAGGCTGAACTCTAAAAATCTCAGAAATTGCTCTCCAAAACTCGATAAAAGTCTCCACAATATTTGCTGTTGTTCATTCACTCACTCTTGCTGTTCAAAAAGTGTGTTTCCGTTAGCGGGGGTTCCAGGTAGTTTTTTCAGGGCTGGATTATTACCAGAACCTGCAAAAATGGCTTTCAGGAACCTTTACGGGGCGAAAAACATTCCTTTAGTAGGAGAGGTCCTCAGATTGGCCTACAGGAACCACCTGGCAGGGGGTCTTTGCTGATCTGGGTTTCTAAATTACTCAAAAACTCTCACATTTATATTAACCATGTGAACACATTCATCGGAACCATTTAGACCATACACATTCTGCTACGAGAACATATGACCTAGATTGTGATGACAAAAAAATAAAACTACAACAAATCTCAATTTTTTGGTAATTACCAATAAATCAGGCATTAAAAAGCTCTTTTTCCCCTGAGCCTCAATAGTGCCTTAGATGTTGTTGCCTGGCAGCAACATCAAAGATACAATAACATAATCTGTTACCTATGATGTCACAAAGTTCTTATGACTTGTGAGAATTCCAATGTTGGTTCTAGTCTCAGATGATACACTTAGAAAGCAAAATAAAGTAACTAAGAGGTAAGAAACTGACAAAAAAAATTCTTATTTTACTTAAACAGTGAGTGGAAATGTAACTTAAGAAATCTTTGTATTTATGTGATGAGTAGTTTCACATAAAATCTTGCTTGATTTCAGTTCCTGGGATCACAGTTTGTTAAAATTAGTATTCTTTTTAAAATATTTTTGCATCCATAGTAATGTAGGTTCTTAAGTGAAAAAGCAAATCTTCTGAAATGTCATATGAAATTTAATCAGACATACAGCACTTTTACCATGCTGCTTTTCCCCTTTGGGTAAAATCTGAACCCAATTAATTCTTATCTCAGTTATTGTGTTATACGTATATGCACAATGATAGTGAAGTGGCATTTTATAGATCAATATTATTTAACAAGATATGTTGAAATGTAACATATACATATAAACCAAAGCTTTCTTTTAAGCTTAAAAGAAAGCTTTGTTAAACTTAAAAGAAAACTTAAAAGTTTCTCCACTTTTAGTTTGACATTTGATTTCCTTCTTTTTAAATTTGTCATTAATTTAGCAATCTTCACAGACTGTTGCAATCTGTGCAAGTTGTAATTTTGAAAGAAGAGTTGGGTATCACTTTTGCAGTTATATCATTGTATAGACTGTTGTAAGCAGTAAGTTGTTAAAGTAACATTTTCTTTCTTCTTTTTTTTTTTGCCACAGTGACGAATGTGTTAGTTATCAATCAGCTTTATGCCTACATTTTGGCTCAGACTGGGAGCAGTCCAGCTGTGCAGCAGTTTTGTTGCCATTGTCAATACAACCCACCAGAAACATTTCACAAGCAGAGTGCTGCCTGTTGGAAGAGATTACAAGTTTACCTGAAATTTTTGGGATGACATGAGAATCACATAGTAATCTGCTCATTTAGGGAAGCGAAAATTATAAATGGGTGACTCAAAACATGCTGGGAAAGTTTTTCTGAGGCTGAACTTCAAAAATCTCAGAAACTTCACTCCAAAACTTGATAAAAGTCTCCACAATATTTGTTGTTGTTCTTCACTCACTCTCGCTCTTCAAAAGGTATGTTTCCTTTAAAGTGGCCTTCAGGAACCTTTATGAGGCAAAACAAACGAACAACAAAAAAAGTTCCTTTAGTAGGAGAGGTCCTCAGATTGGCCTACAGGAACTTCCTGACTTGGGGCCTCTGCTTATCTGGGTTTCTAAATTACTCAGGACCTTTGTCTTCTCTTTCTTCTTTTGCTGCATTCTTCTTTTTCATCTCCTTTTATGCCACTGGCCATTTGCAAATTTAAAAAAAAAAATCATTATCGCCATCATGTGGTCAGCAGTGTTAATTGTTCAGTCAAAGGTTCTTGTGTGGCTCTTGAGTGTCAAGAAGACATGCAGGCTGAAAGGCTCTGGACGGCCCTGTTGGATGTTCCTGTCTGACAGGTTCCTGCCTGAATCACCCTTAATGGAACTGCACCTTACACTCAGCATACGTTTACCATAATGTCTGGTGTATCGTACTACTGTATATAGCCCATAATTTAATGGTAGGGGAAACACAAGAGGATGACAATCATTAACTGTGGAACATGGCAGATGTTATGTAATTTTGGTAATCACATGATCAGAGTAAGTAAAAAAAAAAGTAATCAGTTCTGGTGCTAAAACTCCAGTAGTAGTCACATGAGATTATTTAAAGGACAGTGTCTAAAATACATTACCTGGAGATTCAGAAATTATAGATGATGGAATATGAACACCTCTGGCCACTCATTCATCATCATTCATCAGCTATATTGGAGGCAGACTGACTGGACATTTCTTTGTTGCCACATCCGAAAGTTGTTTTTTTTTAATGTAACACCGGTGATTGTTCCATATCAGCATTATTCATATTTATTCCCTAACAGACCTCATGATTTTGGTATCAGATAACTATAATGCAACACTTAAGTCTTATTTAACACCTTTTTAACACCTTCTATTTAGTTGTATTAATTATCAATCAAATTTATCGATTGTTTTCACCTAAAAAGAAGTGGGACGTAGTTCCAAAGCAAAGTACTGAAATGTGTTGTTAACTCTGGTGCGGTATTAGCGTAACAATTCGCAAGTACAAAGACCAGTGCTTCAAATAATAAGTCATGAGTCCCATCTGACCCTTCACAGTGAGAAAGAGTGATGCCTTCACTCTTTAATGGTCTTAAGATCTCCAGTGTTCACTTTCGAAAGCAGCCAAATTTCAGAGTTTGGAAAACGTATTAGTTTCAATAAAAACACCATGGACTGCAAGGTAAGGTGAGAAAATAAAAACACTGACAAGATTATACAACGGGATTTTGTTTCAGTAATGAATGTATATTCATTTATTATATATTCTTCCTTTCAGCTATCTATTTTTTCTATAACCTTTCTAAGTTTGCCTGAAAGTAACGCCTGAAAATGTAGCATATGGTTCGTATGTGGCGAGAGTGTCTTGTACAAGTCCAGCAGTCTAAAACATGAAGGACTCTCATGTAACATCACACACACCATGCTGTGGTTTCTCAACACAAAGTGAGCTCCTCTTCTCCGTTGGTGGCAAGTCATTGCCAGGAAATAGTAGATGTCTGATAAGATTATGACCTCTGTGTTCTTTCAAACTTTCACAGCCTGCAACATGTTCCGGAAAATCTGCTCTCCATTTCTACCGTTGAGTCTGATGTCCTTTCATCTTATTTTCTGGAAAACACAACTTCAAAGATGTGTATATTTTCCATTAGAGGAAACTTTGGTTCAAGGAAATGAGCAGGCACTTTGCTTTTTACCTCAGAGCATGGTGTGTCCGTAAGTACCAATGGCTCTATGCTGCACATGACTTCATGTTGTGGGATAACTGCACACACACATAGAAAATATCTCCGCTAAGATATTAAATCAATCTGATGCCTCAAAGAAAACAGATTTAATCATCTTGAGAGAACATGATCTAATTACGTGAGGACTGCATTTGTGCTGTATCTTTAAATCCTTTCATGTTTGTGGGATTGTCTAAAAGAGATTTGCAAATAATGTAGTAATACTTACTGTTTATATATATATATATACACACACACACACACACACACACACACACACACACACACAGTGGTACAAAAAGTAATGACTGGTTTACAGTCAAGACAAAATCCAATTATTCTCGGCCAGTTCCAACACATTTAAGTCCAAAGAGGCCACATTATGTGTACTTGATGGAGCCTAATGTGGCACAGATACTAATGGGGTTGGGTAGTGCATTTCAGAGATCATTTGATTAAAGACTGATGTCTCCGTTTATCCCTGCTGGCCACTGCATCCTGGAAATTGAAAAGATGTTGTCTAATCTCCTCTGTCTTTCTAATCAAATCCAGAAATACACATACATATATTGCAAATGCAGAACTTCTATGTCTGAATTCTGTTGTCCATTCTCAACAGGAAACCACTAACAGGTGTACCTCACCCACGCTCACTGTCATAAAAACACATACAACCCTTAAAATTATAAGTACAGATATTTCAGACTGCTCATGCATACAAAACACATCGTACTGCCTTACAGAATAAGAAGCATAAAATGAAAACTACAATTTCTATCCATGTACTTGCTTCATACTTCAAATCCATTATATATTGCCTGTGTGTATGGCTGTGTGGGACAAAGGGACTTTGCATAGATTGAAGCTGTGGTGGAACGTCAGCCCAGATAATTTGTGCTTCCACTAAGGGAATGGGACTTTAATCAGGACAGCTCCGTGTTGATCATCAGTGTTCAGTGTTAATCAAGGCGCTGACCCACAGGCTAGTTCAGTGAAGGCAACAAGAGCATTTACATTTATAAATGCACATATTGTGACTTTATTCCCATATAACCACTTTTTTCTTTTAATATTACCAAAGGAATTGGATAATATTATGAGAACAAAGCCATAATCTGATAATAAAGTCATGTGTTAAAAATGAAGGACACAGATAACCCTGTATCTAATCCCACTATGTGGTTGTGGGGGTTCTGGGTACTTTTTCTGGGGCCAGATCATTGAGGCTTGTCTCTCTTACTGGCAAATGCTCTTCAAAACTGGCCTACAGGAACCTTCATGAGACAAAACAAACAAACAAACAAAAAAAACAATAGATGAACCAATGAGTCAAATCAGGCCATGTTGATGTATTACGCCAATCTAGAGCTCCAGTGGAGGTTTTCTTTTAATCTTAATTGCTATCATCATCAATGACATATAGAGATTGACTTGCTTTTGGAGCCAGCCTCTTGTGGCCAGTCGAGGAACTGCAATAAATCTTAATTCCACATGAGTCTCAACTCATTAGATGGTTGGTGCTTGTTTTTTGTCTCCTTTTATGCCACCAATAGTTTCGATTACATTTAAAGCAATATCTGATTATTTTTGGAGGCATTACCTCTGGCAGAATCCTGTCCCTGCTATTGAGAAAAATTACACCCTGGACTCACATCTCAGTTGTCTCTTGAGATGACTGTATTTGTTTACAACACTGTACCATACAGTGATGATGGTCCAATATGGCTATAATACAAGCTTTATAATATGTAGCTCACTGAGCTACACTGGATATCATGATAGAAGCAGCTAAGAGACCCTAGAAAATGATAATGGAAGAAGGAAGGATTAGGAAATGAAATGAAATCAAATGAAATGATGTCCCAAATTTCATCCTACTTAGAAACAAATAAGATGAGTTCAGTGACACAGTCGTGCTATGAACAGGAGAAATTTGATACTTTCACTGCAGTGCAGTGGACCCACAATTCAGTTCACTGATGCTTGATTTCTGGGGTAGGTTCGACTTAACAAAATTAAATGTTAACATGCAATAAATAATGTAAGGATGTTTGAGAACATTCTTACTTTGGCAAAGAAAACCACGGACACGAAAAAAAGAAGCAGCGGTATGGATCTCAGATTGCGAGTGTGAAATGAGCTTTTAAATAACTTTTACACTCAAACCATTTATGGCAGCTACTGAATCCAGTGAAAGAGGCTGTCACATTGGTTTGGGACAAATGGTGCAGTTTAGCAAAGTAATTACTATGGCTTTAGCTTTACAAACAGAGCAACTAACAATCCTCTCAAACACACGCACTTACAGAAATGAAATGTTTTAGTGATGCCTTTGTGATTGGAGCAAATTAAAGAACACCTACCACAATCAAGTGTGACTTGTGAAACATAGCTTTTCGTGTCTACAATGCTTGAAAAAAACACCGCAGTGTTTTTTCTCTTATTGCCTCTTATTTAGTTCATTCTGAGGAACTAGTTCATTCTGTCTTCTATCTGACAAAAATGGATGGCGAGCAAATGAAATAAAAAACAAAAAACAAGCTGTGAACATCATCTCTCTGTTGATGCCTTGGAGCATATGTGTGCTTTTTTCTACTATTTTGGTGGCGGTGGTGCTCAGGGGAGGGGGGAGAGGGCAAGGGGAAGGAGAAGTGGAGGGTAAATATCCCAGACTTCAAAAATGCAAATAATTTGGCCCCTCTGAACTGCAAACATGGGAGACCTCACTGGACTACAGCTATTCCATACTGAGATATGGGGCAGCACTCATGAGACTCGGTGACCTGCTAAGCTCTTGAGCATCTCCCATGGAGCTGGCTGACCTTCAGTTTGTCTAAACTCGGGACTGTACATCAGAGAGTAAAGGCTGCCATCAGTGTAGCAATTCTTTTTTTTTTTTAATGCAAGGTCTGGACAACCGTGGAGCAGCAATCACACCTGTGGAGCGTTGCCAGGTTCATTCCCAGCCTGTGTTCACGCCTTATTGGCTTCTAGAAGCCACAATTCATCTTAGCTTTGTGAATTTCTCTGGGAAATATAAAATGACACCGCTCCCACTCTCATCTCATCTTTTTCTCCAGAAGCTGTCTCTGCTGTGATGAATCATTTCATCTTCTGCTCATTCTTGGACGGTGGAGAGACAGAGCAGCAGGCGTTTCCAAACCAAATGTATTGCAAACACATATTCTGTCACAGGACGTGGACGGTGAATCAAAACATTTAATATTAACTTTTCTGCCTGCACAAAAGAATATAAAGAGCACATCGCTGCTCCACCATACCCACTTTTTTTTCAAACATTTACTCACAAATACACACTCTTGTTTAGCTTTTGTGTTAATGTTTCTGTTTGATTGTGTTTGCTTTCACAGGGTCTACAGTAGTTAATCCCTTGGGTAAACCCTTTCCACACACATCAATAGTCAAATAAGGGTTCAGTAACCTTAGTTACTACAAAAAATAAAGGAAAATTAAGCAGCATGATTTTTAATGAGTTAAGTTGAGTTTGGAGGTTTTCCTATTTAAACAAAAAACTATGAAAAGTATTAAAATATCAACAAAAACAACTTTTTTTACAATAGTTAAATATCTAATTTAAAGTCAGGTTGACAAGGGGAAATTGCCAAGAGGTTCAAAAAAAGCTTCTTGTGTAGGTGGAGGTATGCACTTCCCGTCCACATTAGTGGCGTGTGATGATGTCCGTCTGAATGAGATTGTTTCAACATTTTATAATATGTGGTAAAACTGAAACAATGAAACATTTGCACAAAGGGACTTTTGCCATTTGTAGCCCACAGGTTCCCCTATAGACCTGAGGTTTAATTACTTTTACAAAACGTTTTTGGTCTCCTTTTGCCTCTTTATTTTTGACCCTTTAGAAGTTTGTGCAAGCATTATGAATCAGCCTCTTTGAGCACAGAGGTTATTTTGTCAATTTCTACAGACTCAAAAAAAGAAAAAATCCATCAGCTAATTTAAAAAAATGATTAGAAGATTCATAAAAAATAGACATTATATTCTGATCTCCATGAATTGGTCTCACTCTCGATCTTTCTACAGCTGACTTACATAAACACATGTCACATCATCATGAAAGGCAGGGTGAATGATTTCCAGATAATGTCACATTTGCTGATTTAGAAGCAAAACATCAAGAAAAAACAGAACACTAGTTCTCTCTCCCACCAAAGAGGATTAGAAACATGGCCTACCATCAACTCTCACAAGCACAAACTCGCCCCCTTCTGTGAGTGGCTGGATCAAATTTGTCATGGCTGAGGAGGAGAGGCTGACCCCACCCCGTTAGCCTTGCCTCTGTAGACTGGAAACTTTATACAGAATGTTCGCCTCAGTTAAAGAATTAAAATATTAATCAGTTATTAGGTATCAATTAGTCCTACTAGGAGTAATGGGTATGTTAATTTGATTTATCTGACAATGACAGTGTGATAGTAATTATTCAGAACATGACAGAAAATATCCTAAGCTGTCATCTTCAAAGGCTTGCCGATAATTGGCATTTAAAACTGTTTTCATTTCCTTCAACCTGACTGAGTAATGTCACACATTTGTCTGAGTCACAAAATACTGGCACCACAAATATATTTACATTTTTAGATAAGTGGCTGACTGGCTTAAATTACAATTACAACTAAAGTAGCTCTCACTTTAGTAGCTATATATATATATATATATATATATATATATATATATATATATATATATATTTCTTTTACAGCCAAAGTTTGCTTCCCATCAAATGATTCATAAACTCCAACAATATTTTGTGCTCATGAAAGTACACACACACACACACACACATGCACATAAAGCCTTTGGGTTAGCACCTCAACAGAGGGTCCCTGAGCAGGGCCCTTAATGTCCCAACTGCTCCCCGGCCAGATGGGGCCAACTGGGGTCAGTGGCAGCCCACTGCTCCTACTGTAAATAGTGATAGGTCAAAAGCAGAACAAATTTCAGGGTGTTTTGTAAGATGTATATGCACAAATAGTAATGATTATTATTATATATTGTTATTGGAAAAATGTCATTCACCATACGACTGTATTTACATGTGTGGATTGTTTGTGTTATTCATAGTGGGAGATACAGCTAAACACACTGTACCGGGTGGCTTACTATTATTAACAAAAGCTCGAAAAAGATAAGTAACCAGTCACCATCATCCGGATATCAGTTCTGACCCGTGGCACGACAAAGGCAAAAAATACATCTTGGAGTGGAAATCTCATTTCTCTGCTGGACACACTATCGGAGAACTCTAAATTTATACAAAAAAGAAAACAAAGAAACAAAGAAAAAAATGCATTGAAAATGAGGTTGTGTGTTGTGTAATGGTGATATGTAAGACAACAAATTGTTCCAGACAGAGTCTGAAAGCACAGGTAGCCGCAGTAAAACCCAGAAAAAAGCAAACAGAACATGCAGAAAATCACTGTCATTTGGAATGCCACCTCTGCTTTTAAGAGCTTTGCTTTTATTGCAGAGCCATAAATGAAACAGTGGAAACCCTTTTTCTTGTGGTTCTGGATCTTGAGCAACACCAACAGTTTGCATAAGATGTCATGAATCTGTCCCCTTGTCTTTATGTGCCTTCATGACAGCTCAAGGAATAACTTCACACTGTGGACGCTGGCAGTATTTTCATCAGTATCTGACAAGCTGATATTATCTGTTTCATTTTGATTGATTGCTGATCCCGGTAACTGTATATGCTTAAATTTAGCCCCTTAATTTGAGGGAATATCAAGCTCTATCACATCATTATAGGCTGTAATAACCTCCTGACACATGGCGATATAAACCGACACTTTTTAAATAGTCATTTGACAAAATGAGAAAACTACTTAAACTTATGTGTATAACGTTATGTATTTATTTAAATTTAACATTATGAAAAAAATGTTTAAAATAGATCCACAATAGTGGAGCCTGGCAGATGGGTAATTTACCAAATTCATTTTAAGGAAATAGAAGGCTGATATAGGGAATGTGCTGATACATACATACTGTAATCCTTTCATTTATGCAGGCACTGATGAGTTTTGAAAACTCATTATAGAAACAAAAGTACTGCAGAAAGGCATGAGGAATTATAAATGTTAATAGCAAATTGAAAAAAAAAAATGGAAATAAAGCCAAAGTGACATGGTTTGTTTGTAAAGCTGTAAATCTTTGAACAAGCTATGCAATTGTTACATATAAATTTGAAAACAATGTTACATTTTAAAAAGCGTTATATTGAACATAAAGTGGATTATTTACTCGTCGTTGAGTTGTACAGACCACAACTTTGCTGCTTTCTCCAACTCTAATATTGTTTTTGGCAATACTGAAGGTGTTTCAGTGAAAAAGGGTACTTTATCTATTTGTCCAACACTACTTGTCAAACACCGATGTTTGGGCAAGGTCACATGGTTTCAGTTTAGTGTATAGACTTGTACAAAAGAGCTCAATAGAAGTCTCTCAGTGTGTGACGTAGATGCAAGGCTGACGCCTGGAGAACTGTGCTGTCTCACATGTTAGTAACATTACTAAAGGATGTGTTTTCACCCAAACTAGGATATTTTTGTCAAAGTTGTGTTGTTATTTACTAAATCTTTTTTTTAATTATTATTTTCATTGTTTGAACAAGCATACAATGAAGTTGCAAACTCTTAAAAGTGTGCAAAGTAAAATATGTAAAAAAAAAACAAGTAACAATAAGTTAAAACAAAACAATAAAAATCAAAAACAATAGCATGCAAAGAACCTGAGGTATCAGTTAAAAATTGTAAAATTCCTTGGAATCATCAATCACACACACATAGCTGTGCAACAGCATTTAATTAAAATTGTTCTTGAATCTGTTTGAATTCTAACAGTTCTGTTTGCACCCAGAGGGCAAATGTGCAGAAAGAGGATGTCCAGGGTGAGACACATCTTACAAGACGTTTGGTGTCTGAATAATGTAGATGTTGTCTAATGTAAGAATTTTGGTGTTGATCATCTTTACAGCAGTTTTATTTATGTTTCATAGTGGGTTTTTGTCCTGAGCTGCACCTTTAAGGTTATGGATAACTTAACTTTTTGATAAAAATAAGAGTGTAGGATAACTTCGGTCATGACATATGCATACACTTCCTCTCTCTCTCTCTCTCTCTCTCTCTCTCTCTCTCTCTCTCTCTCTCTCTCTCTCTCTCTCTCTCTCTCTCTCTCT
>JAOWBL010015947.1:21085-36587 GCA_028564865.1 Zenarchopterus dispar | reverse complement strand
ATAGATAGATAGATAGATAGATAGATAGATAGATAGATAGATAGATAGATAGATAGATAGATAGATAGATATACACATGCTTTTGTATATTCCATATTGTTTAAATGCTTTCTGATTTCTGGATTTTTTAATATGCCATCTATACAAAGCATTCAGCGCTTTTTGTCTTTATAATAACACAAATATGAACATATCAGGTTAGGGGGATCAAACCACCGATGTTCTAATATATGACCGCTCCACAGTAAAAGTCACAGCCACCTCAGTTCAAAGTACTTGACACGCACAATTCTGCTTTTTCTGGTTGCAGGAACCATCGGTCTCATCATTCCCTTCAATTGTAGCATGATTCATAATGCTCCACGTAGACAACTCTTCATTTAGTCTCTCGGCGTTTACCTCCTCTCCTGTGAGATTCACTTAAACCTGGCTTCAAACAATTTATCCAGAAGCAACTGAACGGGGATTTTATGGTACTTATTTGTGGATAGTGACTGACTGAAGAAGTGGATTATGTGATTTGATAGGTAGGAAAGGGCTCTTAATTATCCACTAGATCCTTTAACACAGCCCAAGTTTATCCTGTACTTGTTACAAAGCACTCAGACACATTTAAGCCGACACTGAAATTATGGACGTAAGCTACAGTGTTCCCTAGGTGAATGAACACGATGTACATACGCCGTTTGCGCTTGTCATTTTTCCGAACATGCCTGAGCAAATTGTTTAGTCACTGCAGCTGTGTCATGGTGAATCAATTCTTCAGGTCACTTTGGAGAAAAATCAATTTGGACCCCTTTCTCTGCCATTACTGCCCACAGATGGCTGTGCACACAATCACAGAAAAAACACTCATGAAACTACAGCACAAAAACACTGATCTCGCTTTTACATGTGATGGCAAAAATGAATCCTTGTTCCAAATAGGTTTACTATTCAATCTACACTTTTTGCATATATTCAACAATCTGTAATAGTAGAGGGTATATCTTTCGTCTCTGTGTTGTGGTAATCCAAAACCTGTTTCCTGTCATTTGTTCAAACATTTATTTAATAGACACAAAATCAAAGGACATGCATCTTCATTGTCTTCCTTGACTATCTTTATGATATTTGGAAAATCTGAGCAAACGTAGAATTTATTTCTAAGAAAAAAACTCAAAAGAAGTTAACAGAGTGGCAAAAAAAAAAAAAAAGAAAAAAGTTTATGGGGTATACAAGCAACACTATTCTGGAAGAGTCTACAATCAAAAGAAAACTCCTCAGACACATGTAAATGTTGGAAGCATCCTCAGCGTTACTGTCCACTAACTTTTTTCATACCAATGGTGTGACCATCCACCAATTTGGTGGACTTTGGACTTTCATAGCGAATGCCAGTCAATGAGATGGTACCTGGGGACTGTTACAAAGCTTCCTTGTGTAAAAAATGTGATTAGCTGTTTATCAATATGGCAAAGGCACAATGGAAACACCCACTGTTGAAGGTTGGACTTCTGTGTGAGTGGAGTGTAACTGGTGACAGGTGAGGGTGTCCAAATTCGGTAGAAAAAGACCTTCCACCAAAACACTGAATATTTCCAAGCAAGGATGGATCATAGCTCATGACTTTGTAGCCAATAAGGTTTTTTTTTTTCTCAGTGCAAAATTACAAAGATCTCTGTTTTTTGAACATCTACAGAACATAATACGTGCACAGATTCAGGGACTCTGAGGAACCCTTAATCCCCAAAGGTCAAGGCTGGAAACCACTGCAAGAACATGTGACCTTCAAGCCTTCAGACTGCACTGCATGAGAAATTGTCATGCCACCATGATCATTGTAGAAACATGGGCTCAGGAATTCCTCGGGAGATAATTTCTCTTCATCAGTCCCCAGCTGTATTCAGAAATGTAATTGAAAACTTTGTTATGTAAGGAGAATCAACTCTGGAGCTCATCTGAGATGGGCAGAAAGACGGTGGAAATGTGCTCCGTGGTCACATGAGTCCACATCCGAGCTTCCTTTTGCAAAGAACGGTCTTCAGGGTGCAAGTGTAAGAACCAACATTTGTGATGGCATTGGGGTGCACGTACATGCAGTAAGACACTTACATATGTGTTAAAACCTCATTAATCCAGAGGTGAGATCGTTCTTTTGTGGTCTGTTCAGAAACACACTCCAACACCTCATTTTGAATGATTTGCAGTCATTTCCTTTGTACTTTTATCTGCTAAATAGACATTCAAACCAACTACAGATTTACTGGAAGGTATAGACATAAGGGTTTGTACGTGAAGTTGAGTGAGGGAATCTGTCCATGCACCTCATGCTCTAACTGATGCCACCAACTCTAAGGGTTCTACCACAAAGCAGCGAGGGTTAATGGAAATCAGGTACAGCACTGTCAAAATAAACAAAAAACTAAAAAACAAGTCCTTATCACAAGATCCAAAAACTTTAAATTTACTCATGCAGCTTGAAGCGAGGGGTGCTTTGTAAGTATATGGGTGATGATGGATTTAACTTCACTTTTCAAAGTGATCAGTCTTTAAAATCAGTAAAAGTTGCACTGTAAATAATGCAAGACAACTTTTATCTGTCCATACATGCAGGTATGGTTTTATGATGATTTACTAATACCAGCGGTTTGCTACGGTTTATACTAGAGTGGAGGCTCACCTTCCTCTTTTGGTGTTCAGGCCTTGCAGTATTCTTAAAGGAGGAATAAAAATACACACACAGCTTTACTTGATGCTTGCAAACAATTTTGTGAAAGTGAAACTCTTTCTTGTCATGTGACCCACTTGAAGTGAGCATGGTTTTATTATGTCAGAAGCAGGAAAATTGCTTGAAATCAGCTATGACTGAAAAAAAAACCACCAAATGATGAAAAAAAGAAGTCTCATAAGGAGATTTGTCCCAGCTACAACTGAGAAGACTGACAAACTACAAGGCAAAGCTTCACAAGAAACTAATACAGAGGGACTCTGAGCATTTAAGTCCTGTGTGGGAGTTGAGGGGACAAAAGAGAAGAAAAGGGCTGCAGCAGCATCCGCTTCCCTGATGACTAGTCCAATAATGTTCTGCTAATTGTAGGAGTATGGGCAACATGTGACCCACATAGATGGTAAAATGCCTGAGGCGGCCGTAGATCTTTATCACACTGTCTACATCAGCCATGAAAGGAAAGTGCAAATAATTTGTGAATACACACATTTTATAGGACAGTACCGTTTCAAAAGTATAGACCTGTTTTAAGGATCACAGGCTGACATTAAAAGCTTTTAGAAACTTTCTGATCCAAATACAGCGAATGCAAAAATAGAAATAGATATGGACTTGGACTATTTTGTTTTCTATAGTTAATTACACCAACTGTAAATTAAAGAAACAACAGGTTCCTAGAAGCTTGTACAGCTTTCTCATTTACAAAGTTGGTTATTTCTTTACACCATCCGATTTAAAATTAGCTGCTAATGGCAGCTTTGAGTCTGTTAGAAACAGAACATTGAGTTTAAATGCATGTTGTTCTCTTTAAAGGCTCATCCCCATTAGATCTACTTGAAAGTCATGTTTGCTTTGGGGTTTTTTTTTAATGCAATTCTCTTTTAAATAGTAAGGTCCTAAAGTAAATTTCTCAGGTGAATAAAAAAGTAATAAATAGCCTATCCAGGCAGACCTACCTTGGTTTCTTTCTGGCTGGCGCTCGTCGTCGGGGATTTGGGTGTTTCATCCTGGTCCCGTTCGTCCTCTTTGCCCCCACTTTCGTCCTGGATCGCGCTGGTCGGCGGGATCATCCTCTCTTTCTGTGACCTCTTAATTTAAAAACAACAACAACAACAACCGCTGTTGCTCTCTAGAGTTTGTTTTCAGCTGAAGCTGTTTACATCGTTTCCACCCGACCGTGACGGAGACCAGACAAATACAAGGGGGAGGAAAAGTCGCGCAAAAAGACGAGCTCCAAGAAGAAGAAAAAACTACGACTTAGAAACGTCTGTAGCGGATTCAAAGAGGTGATTTATGAATCAGAGGTTGGATTACATTTAAAAGAAATTCTGCGGGGCTTCAAAGTGTCCCGTCTGTCTGTAAACAGACTTTCGCGTTTATTGCGGCGTCGTGCGTAAACCTTCCAAGACGTCTCCAAGTCCACGCTGCGCGCCGTGCGCCTCACATTGACAATACTCTGACGGTAGGAGAGCCTAAAGAGAGGGAAGGACTGGGAAGGAGGAGAAATACGTCACAATTATTCCGCCTTGCCAAATGGAAAACACACTAAGAATAAACACCCACTATAAAGAGCTGTTTTCCAAACTGTTCGCATGACTCGTTTTTCCTTGTTTCTAGAACATATAAAACATCTGAAACCGAATATTTGAATTAAATTCGGCTACTTACTGCTGATAGGATTTTTCTGAAATAAGTCAAATCAGCGTGTTTGTATTAGTTTGGATTGATACCTGAGATACCCTCTTGTTATTTTTTAAGATTTAGTAAGTGATGATTAGTGTCTTCTGTGTGTGTAGGAGTGTGTATGTTAAAAAAAAATCTGATTTTTTTTTTCAAAGGAAATCGGTGCTTCGTCTCTTATAATAACAAGCTGGATCAGTAAATCTGAACATTTCCGTCACATATAAGATGTCATGATTACAAAATGTTCCATTTCACTGAACTACCATCTGATCCAGACTTTCAACTGCAAGTTGACCAACATCTCTTAACTCAGACTTTTCACGATAAAATGGATTTTAAAACAGTGTCAAGCTTTAAGTGAAATTATAACACCAAAGATACCATCACCTCTGCTGTAAAAAAAAAAATACTTTCACATGAGAAAAATTAACTACATGATCCAAGTTGACACCTCTAAGTATGTTGTATGAGAAGACTGGCTCCAGCATGAAAGATGCTGTGCATATATAGTGTTAATTGCTGAGATTTTTAAGATGCCGGGCATCTGTTGAATTCAACTTTTCATTGAGAATGCACTCTGTCACTATAATTTATGTTTGCACATTAGTAAAAGCACTGTTTAGCACACAGACATCATTGTAGCTCTTTAGTACATGCAGTGAAATATGAGGCCTTTCACCCACCTCTGATGGGATAGGTGTGATGGTCATTGTAGTGATGCATCACGCAGCCTTCCTCCAGGCTCCCTTGTGATGTGATGTCCTTGAAGTTATATTGCAGGACAAAGTAGGCAGGCGCCAGACTGCAGCCTCCTCACTCTGACAGGAATCCAAACACCATCACAGTCCTAAGGCCTGATTCTGCACTTCCAGTAAGCCTTCTGCACGATGACAGAGGGTACTCTCGGGGGTTTACAATTGTTGGTAATATTCATGTTTAGTTTTTGCAGGGTTGCTTTGGTTTGTCAGACCATAAAGTAAGGATGTGTTATTTTGACAAAGCACAGCCTGGTAAAAACCCATCTCTTTACTGTTTATATCAATAAAGTACATTCAGTGTCCAAAAAGGCATCCCAAAATCCAAATTATGCTCAGATAGCAAAAAAACACTTGGCCTATGTCTGCAGTTTTCTCTAGCCAACATTTGGCTTGACCACCCCTGGCCCTCACAACATTCATATCCCATCTTAACTAGCTAATGAAAACTGGGCCACGGCTCCTACAACACAAACCCATTTGTTTGTTCTCAAGTTCATGACCTCATTAATACCTACACTTGGTTCGACATAAAACCAAATTACTTCATATTTTGAAGCTGACTGACTACTCCTGTCACATTACATTACATCTGTATCCAAATGGTATTATTTTTCACTGAGTTTCAGCGGTTTTACAGGAGGTAACTACACCTGCAGAGACATTCCTCGGCCAAAGCACCAGCAGTTCCTTGAATTTGTTGTCATTCCAGTTTCATCTCTTTTTCCAGATTTGTCACCTTTATTCACTAGTGTCCTTAGTAACTTCACTGAAGTTACTGCACCATGTGATAACATGCTAATAGCACTTTGCTGTGTTTCAGACTCAGCATTGTTTAATGAGTTGTTAACCACACTGAGGAGGCTAGTGAGTCCTAAACTGTGCCCACTTTAACATTTTGGATTCATTCAGTTTGACCACTTTTGTGCTCAAGCAGGTGGGTGTTGCCAGTTTTAGCATAGAAAAGCCCATAGGACAGCTCGCTGTCTCACTGGTGCCACCTTGAATCATGAAAAGGACAAAACGCACAAATGTACATATATTGCTTCCTATTCCACAGAGACAATGACAAAAAAAACAGTTCCAAGTTTATCATTGCTGGCTGAATATCTGATTTTAACCCAACTAAGTTGCATCTTACAGGCTGAAAACAAAATTCATTAAAAAAAATAAAAAGGATAAGGGAATAGACAATAATTGAAGACTAATGCTGTAAAGGGCCTGACAACACATTACTTTTTTGGTGATGTCCATTTTATGACTCTCCATAACATATAAAAATTTAACATTTTATAGATATATTTTTTTAATGCAAATTCAAGATGAGAGTTACCTAAAAGGCACTTAAAAAACACAATATTGAGTACAACAGAACTGGATATGTTTTTGTAAACACCTAAAATGGAAAAGGAGCACATAACGTTCCTGCATGTTTATGAAACTGAATTCTTTTGATTTTGCTTTTTCTTGCAGTGAAATGGTATTTGAGTACACTTCATAAATGACCTGGGGTCTCGTGCTTTCACACAATAACCCACCACCTGGAGAAAACACAAGACAATCCTCTGGGTTAGTGAGCCACAGTGTGAGTCAATGTTACATTTGTGCACGCCTGCTCATGTGGTGTGTGGTTATTGTGAATCATGTTAACAGAAAGACCCAAATGCATGACCAGTTGTTCCAGGAAGTGAGAGGAAGGAGAGAATCAAGTGTGAAAGCAAGGCGACATTATAATTTCCTCCTTCAGCTGCTGGACCGTCACAGTGGTAAGAGGGCGTGAGAGGAAGATGGAGAGATGAGGGAGGATGGGACTGATCACCAGACTGATAGGGGTTAATTAGTCCAAATGAAGGGTTGCATTATGGCAATGTGAACAGTCAAGTTGAGCAGTTTCAAGGATCAAAATTGTTTATCATTCCAGGATTTCCTTCCTTCATTTTTCTTTTTACAGCAATATATTATTTAAGTTTACATAAGCAAAGTTTGTTTTAAAGAAGGATGACAAAGACAATAAAATAACATCCTTAGTTTTTGTCAAACTCTGATGTAATACTTGTCACATTATGAGGATAGCAGTAAAACTAAATCTATAACCCTCTTAAATTCCAAATAAACCCACCGTCACCTTTCTTCTAGTATTCATTTACACTTTTAACAGTTTATTTTCAAATATTTTTACACAGCATTCCGCATAAGCATGTTTATATATATATTTGTACAGTGAACAATTGTACAGCTGTATATTCATATATTGTACATTATTGTGGAATAGTCATTTTCAATTTGCACTTTTGACACATTTCTTTTTTTTATTTTTTTTTTAATTGTGTTTTATTCTTTTAAATGTTACCAGTGGTGTTGGAGTCACTTGAAACAAAATTTAATTTGGATGAACACTTTTGGTGTAAATCTCAATGCTAAATAAAGTCTATTTCAACTACTTTTTCTGGCTATTTTGAATAGTCATAAATTTGCACTAGTTGATAAATATAGTTTAAATATAGACCAAGAAATTTATTAGTGCAGGTGTATTTCTTACTAGTTTTTTTCTTTTTAATGGAGTGAGATCTATTTAAAATCAATATTAACAGATAGCTACTGTTACTTTAGCTCTTAGCATTGACATTGAATTTGACAGTGTAAGCTGGAAATTAAGAGCATAATCTCTTATTTTAAATATAATATGGTTCATTGTGCTGTTACATCAACAGACTGCCTTGACCTTAAACAGTGTGCTGAATCAGCATCAGGCTTGGGCAATCATCAACATGAGGCAAGCTAAAATAGGTATCCATCTCAATGACAGCCAGCTCAGCAGTGACCAGGGGCTAGGTCAGTGAAGATGGTCACCACTTCAGCTCCCTTTTCCCCGTGAGCCATCTTCACTTCCACAACATTCAACCTGGAAGGGTTCAAGTCGCAGTTTTGAGCCAACCTTTGCCGTCTGCTTTTTCTGTCTAAGCCAGCTAGACTGGGCCGCTGCTAGGCTAACAACGGTTGGACGTAGTACCTCAAGAACATCTTGCCCTAGTTCCCTCCTCATTTCACTTCCGGCAGATCTCTATTCAGAGGTCATAACCAAAAATCATAGCTGAAACGAGAATGAATGTAAGGTAATATTAGTTAGCATTATTAACTTGAGGTAAGATAAAATAGGTAGCTTGTGATAAAGATGGCCATGTTCCAACTGGCTTTCAGCCTTATTTGTTCCACCTATTTAACCATTTTGGGTTGAATTAACAAGAGTCAGCTCATACCAATATCATTTTGAGCCCTGAAAAAAAAAGGTTCATCAGAAGACCTGGAGGTGAAGTCACAGAGGGTTTTTCCAGTTTTCTGTATGCAGTCCATAGGAGAAACACAGGAAAACAAAACTAGAAAGAACAAGGAAGCACAACTGAAACTGGACAAAGAACACAGCAACAAAATGAAGACAAAATATCAAGAAGGAGAGAGGAGAAAGGACAATATATTGACAAACACACTGACAACACTTAAAGGCTGATGAGACACAGGTGTTGACAATCAGGGCAGAGAAGACCAGGAGAAGAACTCAAACAAGAAGCCACATAGATGGGAAATGCACTTCCAAGACAGCCCAACAGCAAAACTTAACACAACAAGAGAGCACCATAAGAATTAAATAACCTTGAAACCAAAATCTCAAGACCATGACACAGTAA
This sequence comes from Zenarchopterus dispar, assembly GCA_028564865.1. Lineage (NCBI taxonomy): Eukaryota > Metazoa > Chordata > Actinopteri > Beloniformes > Zenarchopteridae > Zenarchopterus > Zenarchopterus dispar. The sequence goes on along the minus strand of JAOWBL010015947.1, from coordinate 27,756 downwards.
ACTTTTACAAGCAGTGATTGGCTGCCACCTGTCCACCTGATGACAGGTTAGATAGCCTTCAGCCCTACAACTGATTAGGAGGAAACAGGTATAGAACAAGAACAAATGAATTCATGGATAAACTGAATTACAGATAGATAGATGGATAGATAGATAGATAGATAGATAGATTAGGTTCAATTTGACAGTCCATTGGGAACAGGACAGCAAACATGTTTTTAATACCTTGAATAATGTACATTTGGACATCTGTGTGGTCACTATAAACAAATGCATAAACTCTAAAAGCCACAAGGATAAAAATAATAAAATAAATTCAATTAGAATTAAAAAGTAATGCAAACAAAGCTTTTAAATCTTGGAGTCTGAATCTCACACGCGTCATTTGCCACCCCAGCGCCCCCTCACTGTCTCTTAAAGAGATGGATGTTATGGAAATCCCTTTCAGACTTTATCACACTTAGATGTGCAAAAATTCACATTTTGCCTCTTCCTCTGCTGCTTTGGGACACTCACCATGTCTCCAAGCTATTCTGGGATTAAAGTCTCCAGCTCACGCACATGCTGTTTGCATTAGTTCCAGGTGCCAAGAAGACCTGATGAACATTGATTCTTGATCTTGAACTGCCTTCAGGGCTGAATGCAGTTCAAGATCAAGATCAATTCATCATTAAGAAATATTCCAACTGTAGTTTTAACCAGCAATTCTGTTAATATTCTGTATTAGTAGTTTCTTGTATGCAAATAATCCTTTTTTATTTAAGGATCACAATTTCTATAGACATTTACAAACGTAATAATTTCAGTGCAACTGGCAAATATGTAAACATAATAGCAAAAATTATAATTCGAACTATATTCACTGCACATGAAGGAGGACATTAAAGAGAAAAAAGGTGTTATCAGATTATAAGCAGCTGTTGAAAGGGCTCTTTAAAGCCTGTCATCTGAAAGTTTATGTCATCAGTTGTTTCTCTGTGTCCTCAGCCCAAGCTCAAACTGAAAATGTTAGCAATTACCAGTGACCCAGCCTGACATTTTTCAACACATACACACACATGTGTGTGTGCACAAATGCAGAAAAACACACACACACACACACATATCCCATTAGGAAGCACAGTAATGGGCAAATGGATTCCCCAAGAACCAAGGCTAATTAGCTATCTTATTATGAGCCACCCTCAGAACAGTCTCTGCAGGGTACAACAAACTAATGAAAGCCAGGAATATAAGATACAGTATATGTGTATCTGTGTCTGTATTTGTGTGTGTGTGTGAAGGAGAAAAATTTGCTTTTGAGAAATGAATTATATTTTTATTTATGGTTGAAAGAATAAATAATTGCTCATGTGATGCTTTACAGCAACATTCCACCCACTGCCTGTTGCTTTCATCAGAACTCATGCAGATGTGGACAAATGTGTTGGTACCCTACCATTAAAGAAAGAAAAACCCACACTGATCTCTGAAATAACTTGAAACTGATGAAAGTCATTTTTAATGAATAATCTACTTGCAACCAACCAATTAAGATCCTTGCAGACATCGTTTTTGAATTGTGGTTCAACAGAATCATTGAAAAAAAGAAAAAATAATAATAATAATAATGAAACTGTCCAAATTAGTTGGTACCCTGAACTTAATATTTTGTTTCACTGCCTTTTGAGGTAATCACCATAATCAAGTGAATTCTGTAACTCTCAATGAGACTTCTTCACCTGCAGACGGGTATTTTGGTCCACTCCTCATGAACAAGCTGCTCCAGCTGGTTCAGGTTTGAAGGGTTTCTTCTTCATACTCCATGTTTCAACTCCTTCCACAGATGTTCAATAGGATTTAGATGAAGCCTCATAAAAGGACACTTCAGGGTAGTCCAATGTTTGTTCTTAGCCATTCTTAGTGGTTTTTTTTTAGTTGTGTAATTTGGTTCGTTATCATGTTGGATGACCCTTGACCTATGACTGACACCAAGCTTACTGACAGCACGTTAGTCTCCAGAATGTCTTGACAGTCCTGAAGTTTCATTGTATGTTCACGGTTTCAAGACAAGCTGTACCAGAAACAGCAAAAAAGGTCTAGAACATAACCGAGCCTCCTCCATGTTTCACACTATCTACAGTCTTCTTTTCTTTGAATGCTTAATTTTTGAATCTGCAAACATTGAGCTGATGTGACTTGCCAAAAAGCTTCAGTTATGTCTCGTCTGTGCAAAGAACATTCCCCCAGAAGCTTTATGGCTTGTCAACGTGCATTTGGACAAACTCCAGTCTCGCTTTTCTATGATTTACTTCCAACAGTGGAGTCCCCCTGGTTCATCCACTTTGGTTTAAACATTGACAGATGGTGTGCTCTGACACTGATTTGCCTTGACCTTGGAGTTCACCTTGAATCTCTTCATAAGTTCTTCTGAGCTCCTTGGTTAACAATAATATTATTATTTCGAGTTATGCAGAGAGGTTGACTACAGTCCTATAGATCCTAAACTTCTCAATTAAAATTTCAACCACAGTCACAGGAGCATCAGTCTGCTTCTAGATGGTCTTAGATCCTTTACCTTTACTACACTTGCCTCTGGTGTTCTTTCTCATCTCCTCAGACAGCTCTCTGATCCATGTTCAATGTGGCGAACATCAAGATACCAACTAGTGGAGGGATGACTTATTAACCTTGAAATAGGCATACTGACATACTACAAGATAGAGGACACTTATGATGTTGGTAACAAAACCCAGTTCACTTTATCATGTCACGATGGTCAAACTATTTTCAATCATTTCTAGGGATGACAACTGATTTGCAAAAGTCATATAAGATATGGCCAATTTTTCTCCTGATTCACAATTTAAAAACTACTTTCCATTTTCTTATTATTATTTCAAATTATATTTATAATTAGTTTTATTATTTTCAAATTATGTCAGTGACCACAGTGGGTTTTTCTTTCTTAAACTGAAGGGTACCAACAGATTTGACTGTGTGCATACAGCAAATTCAGATGATTAAAAAATCTATGGTCACAATGACTCATCTGAACGGCTGCAAACAGCCTGTGAATGATTTTTGGACCATTTCCTACAGCCTCCTTAAGGCAGCCCTATTAGAATCCAGCATCTCTAGCCCATTCATAAGTTTGTAAGAAATTCCTCTTCGAAGGGCAGCCATACAACTGCCTTAGGAACCACCTAAGAGAACAACACATGATGCTTGTGGATTATTTAGGGTCAGGAGACCATTCAGAATCCCAGATCCCTATAGTGGCTGTACGTATGGCACAAGAACACATTAAGTCGTCTTTGGGGGCCCTTGCAGCATTCCTATGAATTCCATATGAATGGATATTTGTACAGCATTCATGAAAATGCCCCCCACTATTTGTAAGACAGAAGTAAGGTGTAAGTAAGGCGGAAGTACGTCATATTGTCACCTTCCAGATCACGGTCCAGCTCATAGAATAGAGTCTCGTAGTGGCTTTAGAGGTGCCACCTCTGTATCCATGGCTGCATCCACGAGCGTCATGGTCACCGCCACCAACCAAAAGGAGGAGTGACAACCACTAGATCTTCTCTTTCTTTGTCCTGCAGCCGCGGCTGTAGAAGGTGCAGCTGTATTCTTCCCAGCACGACTGCCATCTTGAAAATTATAAACTTTTCCACAAATTTTCTAGCAGATGTGATGAACAAGACACATATTTTTCACTATATTTGATGGCCGCCAATTATATACCACCAGCAAAATGTGTCAAAAGCCATAGGATCTTCCTCCCCACAACCTGAGACTGCCGTGAGTTGCATATAGGAGTGCCGTACAGCCACCTTACGAGGACAGATTTCATAAGATGGCCATAACTATACCATATCTAGGTTCCAAGGTACCCTTATGAAGAACATAAGAACTCTACGACCAGCAGGCAGCAGAAAAAAAGAAAAACAAAAAAATCACCTAATTTTTTCAAGAATGCCTCAAGTTGCTCTTGCGAATTGAATGGTCACTGTACCAACTTCCTAAGGAGGCTGTAAGAAACTTTGCCCCCTCTACAAATGTCTGTGAACTCCAGATTTTCTGGGAACTGGGAGATTCATACAAACCCATCATTTGTCAGAGCCTTTCTGACCATAGTTTTACAGACTAGCAAAGCAAGAAATAGGGGAACACCTTAGAAGTCAGTGCACCCAATCAAGAAACATTCACATGCAAAAACCCAATGTTGTTGGCCATGAAGGAGCCCTCCTGGTGTCACAGAGATTAGTAAAAATGAGCCCAGTGTCATACTGTAAAAGTATAATTAAGGTAGGGTTTTTTGTTTATTTGTTTTTATGGTGACTAAGAGCTATGAAAATCATGATCTTTTCCTAAACCAAAGTAACATTGCCTGATTTATAAATGGTTTGCTCTGCTTTTACTCTAACATTGTCCCGTCTTTCTTTTTCTTTACAGATTTTTTTCCCTTCTCTATCCCTCAAGTGAAACAGAGAGCTCCTTTCTCCATGAAAATGCAGCCACATGACCTGCCAACACTATTGTTTATAGTTCAATACGAACACTTTATGCACTACTTCAAGGAAAACCATTGAGTTCATACTCATTCTACAACCTTCCGCAAGATGAAGTTACCAAAACAAGCAACTGATGAGCTTATCTTAGCCTACAGACTGGAAACTTGGAAAAGCTATAAGGCTATAATCACCTCTAAAGCTCAACAACTTGCTTTCATAGTTATTCTTTAATAAACAGGAAAGTCAATTGTTTGCAGCATGTTTTAGGGTTACATGTCTGACTAATTTTGCAGCCAGGAAAGACTCTGTGGAGACCAGCTGGGGCTGGTTGCCTGGTAACCTCACGGGAACGACCAGTCCCTGGTTTTAAGAATGGCATCGATCTTCCTTCTAACCTTTGAAGAGGAATGCAAAGACAACGTGTTTGTGGCATGTGTACATATGTGCTTGCAAGCGGGCGTACTGTCATGTTCTGTGAAAAACAGCAGGTTGATATCAACAGCAGGTTTTTGAACTTCGCCTCATCTATATGCACTGATTCATGAATCTTCGGCACCTCACAGGATCTCACACCTCAGATGTGTAAATCTCAGCTGACTGAGATATTGAACATTCTGTCAGTTTTAGCTCGCTGGATGCTGACTGATGGAGTGTTGCTGCTTGGATTTCTTGTGGTGATTGATCCAGCAATGCTTCGCTGGGTCCCCCGTCAATCATCTCCAGCTGGTCATTTCCAAGAACCAGTGCATCCCAATCCGGTCTAAGGAGACAGTAAAGGCCCCACTGAGAGAATCACTGCTCTATAAGACAGAAAATTGAGCCAATGTGAACTACTGTCTGTAGTACATTCAATTTGACCTTTCCTTTTCTTAGAATATTTGTAAAATGTAACAACAGACAACTACTTGCACTTGCTGTGTACAAATACAAAATTCCTATGGGGCTTTTTCCATGAGTAATAATTTAGTGAACTGAGTAAGAATTGTTTAACTAAGTGAATTGGCTAAAAACTATGTTAAAGTCTTACATAAGTTGTGCAAAAAGAAATAAAAAAAACCCAAAATAACACAAAATACACTCTTTGTTTTAGAAAGCAGCAGTCCATGAGTCACATGATTGAGAAATTAATTGTGATTTCAAAGAAACTGTATTTTAAGATTGGACACGGGGGAAAACAGTCCTTTGAAAAAGCTTAACAGGGCTTTGGTTGGGTTTATTTTCAGTTGTGGATAAGTACACATTTGAGGAGAAAGTGAATATTTAACACCATCAAACAGTATAGTTTCATTCACAAAACTTAGTACTGTCAGTGTTAATCCTATGTCTTCATGTGTACACACAAATAACAGCATTAGGCGAACATAATCTCAGACAAAATCACATTTAACTTTTTTCAACCTGTCAGTATTTGTTTAACAAAAATGAAACCAAAAAGGGGGCCTGGGGAGGGGCGGGGTGTCATGTGGGCAACTCAAAGTACCCTCTTACTCCTATACCAGTGTTTAAGATGGCTCATTGCAGCCAGATTCTGCTGATCATCAGCCTGGATCAACTGATGATCAGCAGGTGTGCAGACCTCTGTAAAAGCAGACACTTCTTCAGTTTGCTAGTCTGAAGCGTTCACACGTGTTAGCACAATTCCAAGAAGGAAAGACATCAGTAAATTGTCTTGAAGAAGAAGTTGTTCAGGCACCGCAGTCTGGAAAGGGTTATGTAAAACTATTTGACAAATATTTTAGAGCTGAGTGAGAAATATTACTCACAAGCAGCAAGCATTCAAGACAGCTGGCAGTCCTCCCAGAGAAGGACATCTCAAAAATTTGCCTCAAGATTAAATCATGCAGTGGTCAGAAGAACGCACACACACACACACACACACACACACAAAGCATAGTTATATTTCACACTCTTCAATCCTCACATACTATGTTAAGTGTTAAAGTCATGACATAACAGTGAGAGAAAGACTTAACCAGTATGGTTTGTTTGAAAGGGGTCACCAGGAGAAAGACTCATGCCTAAAAAGAGCAAAGAACCACAACTGATGTTCTCAAAACTGCATCTGAACAAAGTACAAGACTGCTGGAAACTGCAAAAACCAAAGCCACTGTCAAGCACGGCAGTAGAGGAGTGGTGATTTGGGGTTGTTTTGCAGCCACTGGACCTATGCACCTT
>JAOWBL010015947.1:10000-20985 GCA_028564865.1 Zenarchopterus dispar | reverse complement strand
CCAAATGCTATTTAATATTTTGACAACAATTTGATCACTTGGTGCACACATTTTCAAATGTAGATCATGAACTTTCACAGTTCTTTCATTCACACAAACAGACAGAATTTAAATATCTTATTTATGCGTTTGGATCCCTTGAACCAAGCATGATTACTTATTAAATATGGGTTGCAGCCATGTCGTTTGGCCCGGTTTTATTGACTGGTAAGCTCGTTCCTCTGGCAGTAAGAGAGCTTGTTAGCTTTCTTTTTGTCTCCTGCCTTTGAGTCATGGCTTTCATAGATGCTACACCAACTTCTAAATAAACTGTGACTTTAATATACTTACACGTGTTCATCTATAATAATTCCTTCTGTGAGGAATCTGTTTGAATGATTTTTCTTGAACCGTTTGTTGGATCTCTAGTTGGAGCCATTCAAGCATCACATTCCAGATGAAAGTCTGACACAAGAATTTGAGGTGTTGAGGACTGATATACCCAGTAGTAAATCACAAATATCAATGCTTAAAATAGAAAAAAGTTATATGTGTATGTTTTGGGTTCCTCACAATTTTCTTCTTATTTACAATCAGCTTAACTCGGTCGCTGAGACATTGATGGTTGTTCATCGTTCTACTGACAGTCATATTTGGGTAAACTGGTCAAACAAGGACACAAAGTCATCTGATGAGTCTACAGACAGAAAGGTCATCATCTTAAAAATCATGTTGGCTTATTTATCAAAATTAGAATTTATGTTCACAAGCTTCTGTAAATCTCTATTCAATTTCATTTATTTAGAGCTGACATTTTCAAGGAAGGTATTTTCCAAGACGGCAAGGCAAACATCTAATCGGACGCATTTTTTTTCTTTTTTTTTTAACCAATATTTTCAATAGTCATCCTGATCACATGCGACCTACAAACAACATAGAAATACTGGAAAACTCCCCACATTTTTCAGTCCATGTGAATTGAATTGGTCATTAAATAAGAAGAGTGTCTGTGACACGTGCAGATCATTTCAGCCTCTGTGATTTTCCTTTTGCTCTGGTTGCCTCATCATTTATGAATGACCCCTACATAGGCCGGGATACCAGGGTACCATATGGAAGACACAAGAGAGTTCTCATCAATTTCTTATTAAAAGATCACATGGAGCTGTGGGGTGAAGTGGAAAAGAAAGATGGAAAAATGAAAAGAAAGGACACCCTTTCATCTTTTATTTATGTTACACACCATCTTCCCTGTGTCTAGTGAAAAATTCTTGTGTGGTCCTCAAGATGACGCCCACCAATAATTGGTGAACAGCACCTTGGAGCCTGCTCCAAATATAAAATGATGGGTTTAAACATAATAGTAAATCTGGAAAGATTTCGAACTTCAGTACAGCACTTAAAAAATGAGCAAGATGTTCATCACGCTCTAAAATCAAGAGGCCAGGAAATACCTGACTTAAGCACAGTGCAGTTCCACTATATGGACGCAGTTTACTTTGCATCACAAAGCCACCATCTTTAAAGGGCAAACCCACTAATGAGGCAGAAACACTTCAGATGTTCAAAAATAGAAGCAACACAGTCAATTCAATTGAGCTCCAGCAGCTCTTGTGGCCATTGTGAGTCATGAGTGTGAGTGTCTTGGTGACGAGGGGATGCGGGTGCGTGGGTGACACGCGTGGGGAAGGGTGGGCGGCTGGGAGCAGCAGACGAGCACTTGTGTTCCCCGAGACCCTTGTCATACACTCGCTTCATTCAGACGGTTGTTGCTACGATACAGTTCAGAAGATGACACTCGCAGACGAAGACATAAAAGCTGTTACGTATTTGCACATTCTGGAAATTTTCTTTCTATTTCAGACACAATTGAAATGTCTTGGCAATATCAAGGCAGTGTGAAGACCAAGATGGGCTGTTTTGCTGTTGGCACTTAACATGTTGCAATCTAAGCAGGCAAAAATCCTGCACTGGCTTAAATCTGTGTACTTTAATCAAGTGATGACAATCTGAGAGCATTTACAAGGAAAAACTGAGGTGTTTTCTTTCTTTTTTTTTTTGCAATAATGAGGAGGAAAGAATAAATTTGGGAAATGTTTTGATCATTATGAAGCTCAGTGCACTCTGATTCTGATATTTACTCTGCTATTTCTCAAGTGGAAGGCCCTTTAGTCTTGAAAAGGATGCCACTTCACAGCCTCCAACTGTCCTGTGTTTTATGTACCTTTGACAGCAGTTACTGTCCAAACTGAAATCAATTTAACACACGTATTGTTTTGAGAGATTATTTTAACCCAGTGGCAGCGTCCCTTCATCGCTATCCTTAAATCCAGAATAGGTTTCAGAAGTCTTCTTCCTGCTTAAAGACCCTTAAAGGGTGTTTCCACATCTTCTCTTAAAGAACTTGTAATTCTATATCATGTCAAATGAGCACTCCACTATCACCCGGAGTTTTATTTGGGGTTCTTACAGCTTCCAAAAGTAGAAGTCTGTTATCAGGCTCCTTTCTGTGGAATGAACTCCCAGTTAGTGTTTGGGATGCAGACATCCACTCTACCCGGTCTCCCTTTCCTGTCCACTCAAACCCCCAGGCAGATGACCATTCTACCTGAATCTGGTTCCGCTAGTTTTTTTTTTTTAAAGCACTTTAAGTGGATTTGTTCCTCTCTACTGTCGCCTCATGCTTGCTCAGGATGGAGGAATGCACTAAAGTGAAGTTTTTTCACAATCTGTTGTGTTCCTTTGTTAGCAACAGAGATTATACTCTATGTGCTGCAGTTCTTAGTCATTTTTGTGTGTCTATTACCACTTTTTGCCTTTACAGTCATTTACCATCTTTTTATGTCTCTTGTTTTTTTTTTCCCTCATATTTGAGTATATACAGTAAACTTGCTTTTTGACTATTCTTCATCATTTTGTCTTAATTTATAGTATAATTACAGCCTTTTTGTTACTAACAAAACGTTAACTGTCATCTTGACTCATCTTGGGGTCCTGGGGCAATACCTAAGAGTGAATAAATCTTTCTATGGTTCATTATTGGTAAATAAATCTAAGAATATGACTTGTATTCCACATTAAAGTTATGAATTGCTTCAACTAATGCCACCCCAAAAACAGGATTAGTTCTTTTATTTTGGAATATTTAAACTCATGGAGAAATTTTCCATAAAGTTGTGATGTTGAAAAAATCAATACCTACTGCTACATGTTCTCTGTTACACTTGAGCTATGGGACTGGTGGCAGATGGACTCATCTGTCTTCTCCTGGGTTTGCTTCAGCTCTGCTCGGCTGGCACGTACCCTCCCTGCTGTAGCAGTACTTGGCAAATTTGTCAGACAGATTCATCAAAACCAAAAACCTCACCCAGCTCTTTTGCCACAAAGCCACGTCCTCTGATTATGCTGCTGCCTCTGGGCAGCATGGGAAATTAAATGCAACACTGGAGAGAAGTTTCCGTTTCTGATGACAACCTTATAAAAAGCTTCTCAGTAACGTAAGAAGGTTTGATGGAAAGCTCTGAGGCTCAGGGAGATGGAGGTGCCACACTGACCAGTCAGAAAGAAAGATGCTCTATCTCAGAAAGTGTTTGCTGATTCACTACACTAAAAATTGATTAAAAAAATATTTTTAATTTGAACACTAAAGTGGAGATCAAGTCAAAAGGTTCTAGGTGAAGGTGCAGGTCTTCAGTGTAGAAACTCGTCAGGTCCAGATCAGACTTGTACATTTTTTTTTAGAGTGCAGGAAACCTCCAAGGAGCGTATAATCCTGCTTTGAAATATTTCTAAAGAAGGATCATAATGATGAAAATGTGTCAATGTCACTTCGAACTGAGGGTCTGTATTTATAGGTTTAACTAAGTTAGTTTTGACACAGGACATATCTCCCTGTGTCTAAAATAGGTAGAAGGTCCATTATGGAGGTGATGAGGGACAAAGTAGGCCAAGGACTCACAGAAAATAGACTGTGAATCACAGAGGAGCCGGATTATCCTGGGAAAGAACAGGAAATAGGAAATAATGTGGGCTAACAATAATCCTGGAAATTAAAGGTGTACGTGCACAGATGGAGGAATCAAGTGAAGAGTTATCGCAAATGATGACTATCATTTCACAAGACAATGATGTGATAAAACACAAACAATATCAATTTGTCATCTGTTTGAAGGCTGTAGTTGAGTAATGTCCATGGGAAAATCTGTGTACTTTTACATTTGGATGTTTTTATGACAAAATTCAATTGATGACCTTAAACTTCTTCTGACATCTAAACACATCAACAAGGCTAATCCATAAACGTGTTTCTGAAATCTTTTATAGGCTTCATATATCACTTAATGAGAGGTGTGTGTGTGTATATATATATATATATATATATATATATACCCCCTTAGTAACTGATTTATATATATATGATAAATATGTTGTTTTTAACTGAATCAGAAAATAAAATTTTAATAAACCTGAGGTGATGAAATGTCAAATAAACCAAATGCAATGATCTGTAAATCTTTTAAACCAGTGGAAACAGTGCACTTTGTTACGGGACACTTTGGTTTGAATTTCACCTGTGGCAGATGTTCAGCATCTGGTCAGGGCAAGTCACCAGTCACACACTTCACTGATGTTCTTTTTTAAAGCTGCTCTTTCCTTTTGTTACGTCTCTCACTCATTTCTATTATTATTACTATGTAGCATTGTGTTTGATTTTTTTTCTTTACCTTATTTATTATTCAGTGCACATTTAGATATGCACCTCAAATCTTGTTGTATGCAAACACAATGTCAATAAAGGCTTGAATCTCGAAAACCATAATGAATGAAGGTTAGGGACAATCCAGCACTCAGCGGTTGGGTGTTGGAGGAAAGAACGGTGTAGATGAAACACCACAACTGTGAAGCAAAGAGTTATAGATAATGAAAGAGACAAGATTGTGTAGGATTTCCAAATCCAGCCTGATAAACTGATGACAGCTAACCAATAAGACTTTGTGATGTGAGTTGTGACCCCCAAACTGGGATAGTGGCTCCAGCAGTTGCCAGGATAAACATCAGGGATCTCTGTCCAGAAGATTGCAGTCACAGACGCTTCATCCTCCCATACTACTGGTAGAGGACCTGGGCTTGAAAAGAGGGCAACCACCCTCAGAAGATGGGTGACTGAGGAGGATTTCTGCTGCTTAACACTGCTGTAATCATTTCATTTGATGAACCCATTGATTTGAGTAACTGGTTGTTTTGACTGCAGGCAGTTTTATACACTGGTGTGTTATTTTAATACATGCAGCGTGTGATTTGACATGAGATGATTTTAACAACCAAGGTGATTTAGAAAGTGAGAAACAACTGTTGCTAACCATCCGAGATGTGTTGCTGCAATCAGATCCTAAATAAGCACATTTTTCAAATAAAAAGAAAAGAATATAAGGCTCATGATTTTGATCAATTGTGCATGTAACATGAAAACTTATTTCTTCATTTGTTTTGTTTCTGTCATATTTAAAAACAGATCACGTGTTTTGTTTGCCTGCACTGACCCCATGCGGCCATATTTGTCACTGCACTTTAATCCCAAACAATCACTCAGAATTTCAAAACATCTCCACAGTCTTTATTTACAAGCATGACAAAATAAAATAAACATACACAGGGTGGTGCCAGAGAGTTCAATGCTACAGAGAGGTATAATGGTTACATACACTCAAACTAGTAAAAATTCAATACAAAGCAAAGTTGCCCAACTTATCAGGATGAGTGATGCAGTAGGTAGGGTGAGCTGTGTGAGATTCAGCATTTCAAGTAGGGACACAGACAATATATTTGAAGTTTATCGCCTTGTCAAATGAAGAAATGAATTGCTGAGAATTAGAAGCTGCAGGTGAGTTCCAGTGATGGTTAAAAAAAACAAAAAAACCCCCCAACATATTCCACTTCTGACATTAAAGAACACCATCTTTGTTCAATTCAAACAATGCAACCCAGAAGTTTTTCACCCAAAATAACTACAATGGAGAGATCCCTCTACGGAGGCATAAACATGACATAACATCTCAAGAGTAATTCTTGAAAAACATTCAGGAATATAACAGAGATGATAAGAGATGGTGAATGTTTGGAAACACTTTTAAAATTGAGGATGGTGGATCTATTCTATACATGCAATGAGGGGCAGATTGGTTCAAATGTATCCATGGCACTTGGAACTAACAAAAGGGAAGAACAAAAAAATAAAATAAAATAAAGTTTTTTAAACAGGCAGTAAGTCTGTGGCAAGGCATCCAAACAGTCATCGTTATGATCCCGTTTTGCAAAGATTTTATCCATTATCACACATGCATTCTGCACACAAAATTAGGGAAAAACTCCTTTACGCAAAACATGGTTTCACTTGTTCAAAGAAAAACCACTTGTTTAATGTTGCATTCATAAACATTTTTTCAGGCTATCAGTTAGGTCGACGACCGCACAGAGACATTTCTTTCTTTCAACTATGTTATTAATGTTCTTTTACTTTAGAAGTCAGCATCTTGTGGTTAACTCAATCTATGTGCTAATCGAAAACAAAAGGGAAAGGAGGTGCACATTTTCAAACTAAGTCATGAAATGCAATTATCAGAATCGGAAACCTTAAATCATATATTTTCCCATACACACCACGATAAGTTATAGTGAGTCACTGCATGTACACTAGAGCTGTTTCATATGTACATAAAACATATTCAAGTATATAGACTTCCCTACGTAAGTGACTAATAACTAACGAAAAAAAATGTGTTTACCATGGAAATCAAGAAACAAACATAGGACTCCCTGTGGCAAGTTTAACAACATCCCTCCAGGAAGAGAAATTACCCAATTCAAGTCAACAATGTAATGATAATGGCTTCGATGACTATAAAATCTCCCACATTCATGTGGACCAGCTGTCACCAGTGGATTTAGGTTTTGTTGAGTCAATGAAAAAGAGAAATAGGCTGAACCTAATGTGCAACGCAGTGCTAAGAGTTGATTATTTTTACCAAAATGTGACTGTTTGCCCTCAAACTGAACCAGAACTGTGGATTTTGGTTGTCTGCAAAAAATTTATTTTCCTCCAACTCTGGCTGACCACTATTGCCTTGGTTCTTAGGGGGCAGGCTATGGATCCATGGGTACAATTCCACAGGGAAAGGCCTAAAAAATGAGAATGAATGTGTAAAACAATGTAGAAAAAGAATTTTGAAGCTGATAAAGGAATGAGTCAATACACTTAAAGGAAAGTCGCGAGAAGAAGCTCTAAGGTTTTCTCCTGACTTACATGGAGCAGCAGGATCAGCTTTGATGATTTGGTTACTTCCTTTTCACAGCAGAAGTATCTTCTTCCTTCAGAACGAACTTTTTCCTCAGAGCTTCAGAAATTAACGTGGCCGAGTCCTCCTCCCTGAGGGATGTGCAGCCTCTGTTGTACCTAAAACACCACATACAAACACATAATCTTTAACTGCAAATAAACAAATTATAAACTGTAGTTTTTATTACAATTACTTCTACAATTACCTGTCTTTGCTCATCTTCATGCGGTTCATGTCCTTCAGGATGTCCATGACGTCAGCAAAACTGGTGGACTTTGATAGGGACACCGTATCCTCCTCCGCTTCCTGGAAGTCCATGGTGGGCCTGTCCAGATCAAAGGTTGCTGATGCCGTCATGGAAACAGATGGCAGAGGGTCAGGGATCAGCTCTGACACCACTGAAACCACATCTTTCTCATCTTCCTCTTCTTCCTCCTCCTCTTCTTCTTCTTCCTCCTCCTCCTCTGTGACATCACTGATGACAAAGGAAGCAGGAGCTGCACTGGCTGGCTGGTAGGACGTGGTTTCGAAAGGCGCCATGGAAAAGCTCATGCTCGTGTCGTCTGGTGAGAGCAGATCGGGGGTCAAGGGATTGGAGCCTGAAATAAAAGATCACAAATAAGTCAGTCTGTTCACTTGTTGTTCTTCTGGTGACTGTGTTGCTCTCAGTACTCTTCCATTCAGAGTGCATGACTGAACATTGAAAAACTAGAGATCATTTTCAGCTTTTATCAGTTGTGCCCAATGTGAATTTAAAGCATAAACAAGGTTATGAAACTGCTGTTTTCAGTACACTATTTCTCCATGTTTGTTGAGGAGTGCCCTTTCCATCTACAATCTGAATTATTCACAGTTCCCAGTAAATCTAATTTTCTCTTTGCAGAATTTGATTATTTCATGAGAAAACAAGTTATAATTGATAAGAGTAGCATGACTTTTTTTTTTTTTTTACATCTATCAAATGTCAAATAGTGTACTTACACATTGAGAATGAACAAGGTTCTTAGTTAAGTTTGTGAATTTAGTTCACCCTTGACAGCTGAGGATCTGTTTCATCCTTTTTCTACCATTCAAGACAACATCTTGGTTTAAAATTAAAAGAAATGTGAAACTATCACACTTTTTTATTGTGTCTACTGAACTGCTCAACTGTTGACAACCAACTGTGGCCTAACAGTGGAGTTAATCTGTAATCACTGACCTACAAACCTACTATTTACTACTAAGATGCCACCACATCTTAGTAGCAAATGGCTTAAAAAGAATCAGGGCAGGTGACGTGGCAACAAGAAGACCGCACACAAGGTCAAAGACACTAAACCAAGCTCAAAGAAATCTTAAATCTGCATTGCTCTGAGCAGCTTTACAAACCATCCATCCATTTCCAATACCCGCTGAATCCATCTACTGGGTCACGGGGGTCTACTGGAGCCTATCCTAGCCCATTTGACTTTTCATGCAATATGTTGAATCACACAAGAAACGGGGTACACCCTGGACAGGTCGCCAGTCCATCGCATGAACAACCATGCACACTCACACCTACAGGCAATGTAGAGTTCTCAATCAACCTAATATACATGTTTTTGGACTGTGGAAGGAAAACGGAGTACCTGGAGAAAACCCATGCAAGCACAGGCAGAAGTCTTTCGCCACACAGAAAGACTTCTGCCGGGCTGGGAGTCAAACAAGGAACCTTCTTGCTGTGAGGCAACAGTGCTAACCACTAAGCCACTGTACTGCCCCTAAACAGTCTTAGGAATTAAAAAAAAAAACAACAAAAAAAAAACACCTTGTATGTATCGGTGTGCTGCAGTAATTTTACAGGTTTGAGTCTAAGATTCAGAATATACTGTGGTACAAGTCTCACAAAAGTTACACACCAGAATCACTTGCAACAATCTTAGCAATCTGAGCTCGGAGTCTGCTGAGCTCCTCCTGCAGGGCTGTGGTGCGGTTCAGTGCTGTCACCCCGGGTTTCCTTAGCCCTTCCATCCTTTTCCCCTCCCGGCGAAAGTTGGGCACAGATGAGTTCCTGTGGAGCACCAGGAGTGGTGTGGGCCGCCACTCATGTTTTAGAGGACGTGTGTCACTCCTGAAAACAGAGGAGTCGTGAGTGTCACCAAAAAGCAATAACACAGCAAAAAGCAACACACTTATTCAACATATTGTATGAAAAGTCAAATGGCACATAAGCAAATAATTAGCAAGAACAGCAGTTTGAGGTTAAATAATACAACAGAGGAATGGCTTAGCACTACTGCATAACTGTCCTGTTTGCCTCTTGGCATGACTGCAAATTTACCTCACTCTGGCATACGTCTCCTCTTCATCTGCAACAATCCAGGCTATATCTGCTAGAGTTGGGACCATAGGGCCGTCTGTTGGACGAAGAGCAGGCAAGCCAGGCAACTCCTATTGCACAAGGACATTGGACAAGGACAATGGCATTTATGCAAGAGTAAATTTAGCAGTAGTAATAAACCAAGCAGAGGTAATAATGCAAGATAACTTCAAAATGGTAGGGTAACAGAATGGTAGATGTACCTGAAAACATGCCCTTTGAGGAGGTTTAAGTGGAAGAGTAGAACCTATTCTTCTCACAACACTGCGAGTTGATCCATGAGGCTTATTCTGCCAAATCGGTATAACTTCCTGCAAAAGATGCAAAAATCAAAATACTGACCAGCTTTCCTTATAATCTTATGGATAAAAAAAATCAGTCTTACTTGCATAATATGATAGTATTGTCAATAATAGCTAAGGCACAAACTCACTGTTCCTGTCTCCATGACGATGGTTGGTAAGTCTCATCCGGTGAGAAGTTGCACACCAATGGTTGGTGCTTGCAGAGTCTGAAGACGAAGCGGTTCAGTTAACATATGTCATGTTCGTGTTAATTCCTGGGATTAAAATTAGTAACTGGCTTGAGCATCTGTTGAGAGACAAGCAGGAGAACTTCAACGCATTGTTTGCCACAAACTAAAAACAGAAGGAACAACATGTCTTTTTATTTAGTTTTACACAATCTTTAGTCTTTTGAAGGTCCTATCTTAACAATGTTTTATACTTGGTACTAGTATCAAATTCCAAATGTACATATTAATTTTCCAAAATAACGATTTTCCTCACTTTCAGGATGTGGAATGTTGTCTTTGTAGTGTTTTCATTCATGTATCACTGCTTTTTGAGAATGACGGCATAACCGTTTAATTCATGAGCAAATTGATAAATCAACATTTTAAAACATGCAAACTTACTTTCGTCTCAATTCTAAAACAGAACACAATAGATTCAGCTTGAAAGTTTGCACAAAATATTTTAGGTGAGAGTGCACTGCACATGGACAATACTCACAACCTTTAATAAAGTCATGTTGTTTTTTTGGCAGATGACGTCTGAATTACATGAGAATGACGCTAGGGAAGGAGACGTGCACATACTACATTTAATATGCAAACCTCACAACTAAAACTAAAAGGAATCGTTTGTGGCATTTAAAAATAAAAAACCCGTTACGATATGGCTACTTTATCGTCTCACCGGGACAAAAACCAACACATTTAGAGACGATACTAAAATGACTAAGTAAATAAGCTAACCGATTCAGATCAATACTGCACCCAGCAAACACTCATCATTTCCGTCTATACCAGATTACGCTGTACGAAG